>JAJTVF010008209.1:0-10975 GCA_022433065.1 Begonia loranthoides
ATTTGAATTAAACTTATAATTTCAACATGCTTTCTTAAGTTTAATTCTTTGTAACTCCAAGTATCATCATTAGCTTGCTGAAAGTGTCATACTTGAGAGACTTTATAAATATATTAGCAACTTGATCATTAATTTTCACATATTTCACTTGCACTTCATTCTTCATAGTACAATCACAAATAAAATGATATTTTGTATCTATATATTTGCTTCTATCATAAACACAAAATTTTTTGGCAATGCAATAGCTGATTTATTGTCAATAAGAATTTATATAGTCTCCTCTTGTGGTATTTGTAACTCCTTCAATAGTCTTTCAACTATATGACATGACGTATGCAAAATGTAGAAGCAATATACTCAACTTCACAAGTGGATAGTGTAACAATTTGTTGTTTTTTTTTTAACTTTACGTAAAAGATGTATTACCCATGTAGAAAATAAAATCTATTGTGTTCTTTCGGTCATCCATATCTCCACTCCAATCGCTATAACTATATCCGACAATCTTAAATTCATGAGAAAAAAAAAAAAAAAAAAAGCAAGCTAAAATCAATTGTACACTTGATATATCGAGGAATCCACTTCTCCGTCTTGTAATAAGTCATGGTTGGTGACTCTATGAATTGACTAAGCAGTCCAACTCTAAAAAGAATAAATGGTTATGCAAATTAAATACCTCAAATTTTTAATAAAGCTCTTGAACACAATTCTAGAGGATGATGTCAAACTCTACAAATTTGAGGTGAGTTGAGAGAATGAGAGACAAGAGTTTGAGATTTGAGAGAAATGCGAATCGAGAGAGTTAAAAAGGTTGAGAGTATTGAGGAATGTATTTTATGGTATTTATAGGCCATGAAAATCATTATTTCAACAAAAAAAAAAAAAAAAAACATTCCAACAACTAGAGAGCCATTGCCAACTATCAAAAAGTTTAAGCTGGGCATGGGCTGACTGCCGAGGCTGACTTGCGAAAACAGCGAAGGGATGATCAAAAAATAATCAAAGCCCGTCAAGATTATGAACAGCATTCATTCATCATAAGTTGGCATCAAAGTTCTGTGGAATCTAGTGTACAAAAAATATTATAAAGGCCATTCATTAGCACAATTATTATTAAACAAGTACAGGTTAGGTCAGCGAAGCTCCTAGTTGGGACTTGGGAGGCCCAATCTTCTTCCAGTTCAAGTCTCTAGAAACCTCGTCTTGTCTTTTATTAAATGTATCTTTCGACGCCAAACTATCTTTCTCCAATTAAAAACACATGTGCCACCTCAATTGACGCGAGTTTTCCAGAAGCTTCCCCTCTGCATGCTTCCTTATTTTAAAGCTCCCCGCAATTGCCCTCCCTGCCACTCGATCAAGAGTTCCAAAATTAGCCCTCAGGTTTCGCATTATCCTACTTTCTGGATCTCACCTGGGTGGGGATTTCTTTCTGGGTTTGAAGTGTTCATCGATTTCTCCCCATGTCCTATTACAGTGTTCTTGGTGTTAGATCCGATTCTTCTATTGAAGAAATTCGCCGAGCTTACCGCATGCTTGCAATGGTATGTTCTTTTTCGTCCGTCTGTCTCCGATTACTTATCAAAACTTGGTTGATTCGATTACTTTTAATTTCTCAAGATGGAGAATCCGTCTTCCTTTGCCATTTTGTTTGCAAACTTTGAAGTAAATTTGTGGGATTCTCTGCTTTGCAATGCAGCAATGGCATCCAGATAGATGGGTTAGAACACCTTCTTTTTACGACGAAGCCAAGCAAAAATTTCAACAAATTCTGGAAGCATACTCAGGTACAAAATCACTTTTACCAAAAAAAAAAAAAGAACAATCATCGATACCAATCTGTAATTATGTCTGCGACATCGATTTCGTGTTAATTCATATCTTTATGTATGGCAACAGTTTTATCAGACCAGAGAAAAAGAACGGTTTATGATGCTGGCCTTTACGATTCGAGGGACGAAGAAGATGAGGTGGGTTTCTTTTCCTTTCTTTTTTGTTATTTTTAGGTTTTCCTGGTTATTTTATGTGTTTTCTTGCTTGATTTGAGTGATTAAACGTAATGATTTTGATTTTGGTTTAGGGATTCTGTGAGTTTATGCAAGAAATGGTATCCCTCATGGCCCAAGTCAGAAGAGAGGTACAGTGTTGAATGATTTATTAACCTTAAGAAGCCTTAAAATGATTTATTCATTTCAATTTTGTCTGGTGATTCTTAGATTTTCTTTGTCTGTTCTTGTGCAGGGTGTGAAGTACAACTTGGAAGAAGAGTTTCAGAAACTCCTTACGGAAATGGGGAAAAGCTTAGATTCATCTTCTTCAAATTGGTATCATCAATCAGAGCCTATGTTGGGACACTCCAAATCCTCAAAGAGGACTCGTTTTGAACCAACTCGAGTGGGCGGCGAAGGAGGAAGAAGAAGAAGAAGAGGAAGCTCGCATCTTAATGTTTCTGGGTTCGGGATGTGTGGATTCAGTGCTCACTGCAAGTAATCAAGCCCTACCGTTTTCAGCCAGTGTAGCAGAGAAGAGAGAGAGAGAGAGTTTCAATTTGATCATTTTGTTGTAGATAGGTAGTGAACGCCAAAGGTGTGAATTTGAAAGAGTAAAACGTAAACAAGTTCACAGCGGATTAGTGTAACAGGGAATGACTCGAGCTAAGTTTCTACCACTATAATGCTTTTTCTAAACAACTACAAGTTCAAGCTTTGGCAATAGAACGGTGACTAAACAGAAAATAGCATAATTACCAAGAGCACTCACTCGTAGAAAAGAAACTTAATTTGAGCGGAATTGATCGAGCCCTGACCTTGTAGACCAAGCCGGCCCTGGTCTAGACAAAAGCTCATTGGATCAAGCTTGGGTGGGACATGAATTTGATTTCAATGGATTGTACTAGCCCAACCTAGTCTATTGCTGAAGCCCACAAAGTGTGTTTATTGATTCTAGCACACCACCAACCTTTATATAGGTGCATTTCATCTTGAATCTTAAAATTAGCATAATTATATAAAATTTTGTTGTTAAAACTAAAAATATTATAAGCATAGAAGATTAATTCATTCTATAAATTTAAATTTGAGAGTTCATGCTCAAAAAGTCCCACAAACTTTTGAAAAAGTCATTTAACTTGTTCTTATGAAATGTTTCATTTTTTATGTTAGAGATGTCAAATTAGATTCTTTTATCTCACATTTGTAACATTATTCATTTTAGAAAATATCAACGCATAAGTATGATAGAGCAGTGTTGTTTAACAGGTGGTGATGTTGGTCACTACTGTAACGAGTCGAGTCTAACTCGGTTCCAAGGGAAGAGCTAAGCCAAGCTTGAAATTTGAGCTCATGAGCCAACATGGGACCAAGCTAGGCGAGCGGGCTCACCCAGCTTGCTTAGTGGCTCGAATGTTGGTCACTACTGTAATGAGTCGAGCCTAATTCGATTCCAAGGGAAGAGCTAAGCCAAGCTTGAGCTCATGAGCCAACATGGGACCAGGCCAGGCGAGCAGGCTCACCCAGCTTATTTAGTGGCTCGAATGTTGGTCACTACTGTAATGAGTCGAGCCTAACTCGGTTCCACGGGAAGAGCTAAGCCAAGCTTGAAATTTGAGCTCATGAGCCAACATGGGACCAGGCCAGGCGAGCAGGCTCACCCAACTTGCTTAGTGGCTTGGTTGTTTCCTTCTATTGAAATATAAAAATTGATGGTCGTTAGATGAGAGGACGTAAGAATTGATGGTCGTTGGATGATAGGGTTGGACTATTTGCCTAATAGTGATGATAAATGATTAATTTGATTATAAGTTGTTTAACAGGCAATGTTGGTCACTACTGTAGCAAGTCAAGCCTAACTCAGTTCTAAGAGATGAGCTATGTCGTGTCACGACCCGAAGGGGGCCCTAACAGAAACGTCGGGCCAAACAACCCGATCTTCTAGGAAGACCTAATCGCCCAGCCCAAGGCTTGTTAATATGTTGCAGAAGAATATGATCGCCCAGCCCAAGGCTTGTTAATATGATCGCCCAGCCCAAGGCTTGACCCACATGTGATAGGACATAGTCTATTTAGTGATTGCGAGAATAAGAATTAATGAGAAAACAATCAACCTTAAAGTCCAAAAGATACTATGCATATAATCCAGAATATCCAACAACCAAGTTAAGCATGTCCACAATCATCCAAACTAAAATTTAATAATCATCCTGTGCCACACTTACCGATAAATAAGAGTTCAACTAGGGAAATAAAATAAATTAAAATAGCAATAGAGCCTTCAACCAATACTCTAATCTGGAAAAAAATAAGTCGATTGGGATGCGTGACTAACTCAGTATGGAATTTATACTAAATACTATGCATGTGTAAAACTTGTTTTACCTTTTCTTGAAAACTATGAGTTTCAAGGAATCATGCCCATTTTAATAAAACATTTAAAACCTTCTGTCTCAAGGAAATCAGGCCCAAGGCCTCCGACGAGATATTTAAAAAAAACATGGCTGTATGGCTGTATACGTAGACAGCTATATGTTAAAATACCCTCGTCGTGTTTTATCACAGAAACCGTAATCCGTGAAAAGGGAGGAACACTCATGAAATCCCCCGAACAAACACACAGAAAGGCGGCGACCGTTTCCGAGCAGCACCTCATGAGCCTGGTGGAAAGAGAAGAGAAAAATGACGGTGGTCCGTAGACTCGACTCGTCACCCAAGTTGTCGTGCAAATTCCGCTACGACACTCTCGTAATATAAACAGATAAAAATATAACATCCTGATCAGGTTTAGGGATTTGCAACCCACGGAAGCAGTCATCACCTTTCCAAAGTCTCCTATTTTCACACAGCGCGCAAACAAAACATCTCCACGTAGCAGGAGATGTATAGGGGATGTCCCCTTGATACTTTGACATTCGCGACCGTCCAAAGTGTTAGGAGGATTTATCCAAAACAGGTTATAATCATCATATAAAAACATGAAATCCAATGCACGAAAGTAAACGTATAAAACTTTCATACTTATATAGTATAAAAAACTGACGTGCAGTCGAACAGTCCCCGTCAAGTTTTTCATGTGTGGTATTCCACAAAATAGGGTTTTAATTTGAAAACTATGCAAGCAACTAAGTATAAAGCCCCTACTTGGTAGGCGTTCCTTCCTCATATACGAAGGATCAGTTACCTCAAGTACCAATTCGAAGTCCACAAACTCGTACGAGCCTAAATCATGTCAAATATGAAAACAAAATCTTATAAATAAATCTCATGGAGTAATGAAAGGATCCCAAGCTCCACTTATCATTTCCTCCACATTTCACAAAATAGAACTACACATGTAGACATAATCATCAATTTTAATATTTAGTAACCATCTAATGCAAAATCAATGTTTATCCATTGTGGTCAGGACAACTTTTAAAATAGTATCCAAACAAGCCTTGAGACTAAACTTCTCCAATTACAATCTCCAATAACAATTCAGTTCATTATTCAAATAGCAACTCAATTTAGAATCTCCAAACCCACAAATGACAATAACAACAGCATCGAAACAATGCATTTATCTCTTACTCTTCGACTTCAACACTCTAATTATCCACAACCAAAACTAAGCATATTCAGAGACTAATAACCAAACTCAAGGAATAGTCTTACTCCAACATATCAACATTCCTCAAACATCTATTGAGCAGAAATCAATTGAATAACCAAAACTCATCTCCAGCAGAACAATTTAGTCTAAACAGAGGCATGCTATCAACATTATCTCATTACCAGCAGCGTAGCAATATTTAGAGAGCTATCACTCAAATCAGAACAATTCAATAGGTTCTAAAACTAAATAAAACAATCCAACCCTAAGAGCAGTGACCAGAATTTATAATCTGAACAGTTTGTACGAATTTAAAGTCAGCATAATCAAGCAGGAATTCAAGACCAATATTTATTATCAATGAGAATCTTCAACTAAAGTCTATCAACATAACAGAATCGAACTCAGTTCTAAATGGCAGCAAGAAATCCAACTAAACAACGAATCACTCTTAATCAAAACCGGATCCACATTCAAGACCAAAATCAGAGTAAGTATCTAGCTCACCCAATAGATCAAAATAGAACTGAGGGTCCTGTTTTTGCCGGAATTCAAAAATATGCTCAGATCCGAAGCTGCCGTCGCCGGAGGTTGTCTCTCCGGAATCCCTCAAAATGACCACTGTAACCCGCAACACAAATCAATCAACAGCATCTCAAAACAAGAATTAACATTTCGAAGCAAAAACTCAAACCGAAATGCCACACCAACAGAACAGAACCAAGTGTTCTGTTTTCGCTCGCCGGAATCGGAGCTCTCTGCTCCGGCCAACACTCCGTCGCACAGGGGGTCCTCGGCCACTGCTCGAACCGCCTCAGTCGGAGGCATTCCGCCGCTCAACAGAGCTCACGAACGTCGGGATCGTTCGTCCCTTCTTCGGCCAATGTCGCTCACTCAGAATCGCCTCCAACCCACGGTGTTCCTTGTCCGCTCGCTCGTTCACAAGCCGCTTGAACGCCACAGACGACGTCGATGGTCGTCATCCAGTCGCCGTTCGCCCTCTCGCCGTCACTCTCCCTCTCTCGGCTGTATGCAGGAGACAGGGAAGAAGAAATGGGTCTCTCAGCCACCAAAAGAAAATGAGAAGAAAACCCTAACTCCTCTTCGTAAAACTTCTCCTGCAAACCCTTTTTTTTTTTTTTCTTTCTATATAATTTATTTAGGGTAATTTTCCTCTAATACCTTGAACTTTAGGCACCTTTTTATCTAATACCTTAATGTTTTATTTTTTTTAATGAACACCTTCAAGTATCTTACCTTTGCAATGGACACCTTCTGTTTCTTCAGTTAACAGATCTTCCAAAGAAAAACTCCTCTGCAGCTCGTCTCTCTGGCTAAGACTCGAAGGCGAAGGCGAAGGCGACGGGAAGTCAGGTAACTTTCGATAAACCTATGTTTGAGTGAATGAGAAGAACAAAGATTTTCAAAACTAGAAACCAGGTTAAAATTTTCAGTATAATAAAGCGGCCCAACTGAATAGGTGAACTCAGAAGAATCATAATAGGACGCCATTGTTGGATCCAATGCTAAGGGTTGATCATTTAAAGGCCTCTTCAACGAAGAAGAAGAAGAAGACGGTGAAGATGAAGATGATTTTTTGTTCTTCCTGCAGCCCCCACCCACCAGAATATTTCTTAGTGTTCCTCCTTTCGTCCAGTATCTTCTACAAGATTTGCAGAAATATCTTGGCTATGTGAGACTGTAATTATTGTAGTAGCAGAACTTGGTATTAATGGAGTCACATCTTGGGCATTTGACGGCTTGCTCTTGTTGAGGCCTTGGTTTTCTTTCTTGCTGTGTTTTTTGACAAACCACCATGCTTTCCACTGAATTTGAGAGACGAATTTCCTTCAAGTTTTTTATGAAGAAGAAAGGAAAAAAAACTCATAAATTTAGTAAGTTAATAGAGAAGAAAGGAAAGGAAGAAGCCATTGTTGGTGTTTTGAAAAGCTTGTTAGGGTTCTTCATATACCTGACTTTGCTGAGTAGAATGATCCACCCTTGTAAATGATCAATCTCTCTATGCTTTGAAAGACTCCAAATTCGGAGAAGAAGCTGAGACAGAGTGGGTAGACTCGTATCTCAGACTGTTCTGCAAAGTGAAGAAAATGTTGACTTCGGCTCATTGTGAGCTGGAAAATTAAGAGTGGGTCTCACACCCTTATTAAATGAAAGAAATTTTTTTATAATGGTGAACAACCCTATGCGCCAAAAACAGGTGAGAGAGAGAGAAAAGGGCAGCGGTAGCGGGAGCGGGAGAGCAGTTCGGATTTTTCCACTGCAGTCTCGGTTTTTCTCAATTTACCGGCGTTCCGACCGTTGGATCAACTTGAAAATTTGACAGCGTGTTCGCGACGTCCTGGGCAACATTCGGAACGGTGGAGATCTAGTTTTGAGCTCTGTAAGTTCGTCTCTCAAGTTATACATGAATAAGAAAAATTGGTTTTTCTTGTCCGTTTTTGTTCCTCTCTTGATTCCATCTTGATAGGTGATGATTGTGCTGTATTAAGACATAGTTGTACCCATTATTATCGTTGATAGTGGAAGTTTTAAGCTGCCGAATCGGTCCCGTGGTTTTTACCCGTTTTGAGGTTTTCCACGCTAAAATTGGTGTGCATCGTTTGATTGTTTTGCGTTGTTTGTCACTTGACTATTATTGCATCTGCGACATTTGTTTGTGATTCGAATTAGGTACGAAAGATTGGAAAAACCGTATTCCGCATATTTGTTTTAGGTGGTTTTTCTCAACAAAGTGGTATCAGAGTAAGGTTCTCGTTTCTGTGCCTATTCGAATCATGGAATGTAATACAAGTCGAATGGTTACTTTGAATGGATCTAATTATAATGTTTGGAAAGGAAAGATGGAAGATCTCCTTTATGTGAAAGACTATTATTTGCCAGTATTTGCCAAGGAGAAGCCGACCAATAAAACAGATGCAGAATGGGAATTATGTCATCGTCAGGTGTGCGGCTACATTCGGTAATGGGTAAATGATAATGTCCTCAACCATGTTAGTGAGGAAAAGAATGCATAGAGTATGTGGAACAAGCTTGAGGAGTTGTATGCTCGAAAGACGGGTAACAACAAATTGTATTTGATAAAGTAATTATTAGCGTTGAAGTATCAGAATGGGAAACCAATGACAGACCACTTGAATACATTTCAGGGGATTATAAATCAGTTGGCTGGAATGAAACTCAAGTTTGATGATGAGATTCAGGGTTTGTTACTTCTTGGTACTTTACCGGACTCGTGGGAGACATTCAGAATGTCGTTGTCCAACTCAGCCCCGGATGGTAAATTGATTATGGATGTAGTCAAGAGCAGTGTGTTGAATGGAGAGATGAGAAGAAAGTCAACAGGTTATTCTTCACAGTCAGATCTTCTAGTCACGGAAAACAGGGGGAGGAGTCAAAGCAGAGGTCCGAAAGATAAAAGCAGAAGCGGCAGCCATGCAAATTTTCAGTGTCATTACTGTGGTAAGAAGGGACACATAAAGCGATTTTGTCGAAAGTTCATTCGAGAAAATCCCAATGTTAAGGGCAATGAAAAGAAGACCGGTGAGGGTGATATAGACGAAAAGGTAGCCACAGCCACCGATGAGTTCTTAATTGTCCATGATGAGGAAGCCGTAAATCTCGCTTGTCAAGATCCTCATTGGGTAGTAGATTCGGGTGCTTCATACCATGTTACTTCTCAGCGTGATGTATTTTCTACCTACAGTGTTGGTGAGTTTGGTTATATGAAGATGGGGAACAATGCAGAGTGCAGGATAGTAGGCATGGGTGATGTCTACATGGATACTGATGCCGGATGCCGATTGCGTCTGAAGAATGTGAGACATGTTCCTGATATCCATCTCAATTTGATCTCCACTGGTATACTTGATGACGAGGGATACCATAGCCACTTTGGTGAAAGTAAATGGAAGCTCACTAAGGGGTCATTGGTGATTGCGAGAGGAAAGAAACAGAACTCTCTTTATTTGGTGCAGGCTACTTCTTATAATGGAGAAGTGAATACAGTTGAGGACTCGTCTACTCAACTATGGCATATGAGGCTTGGACACATGTGTGAGAATGATATGCAAAAGCTTTCTCAGAAAAATATAGTTCCTGGTTTGAAGTTTACAAAGCCAGAGGTATGCACTCATTGTTTAGCTGGTAAACAACACAGGGTATCTTTTAAAAGCTTGCCTCCGTCGAGAAGACCAAATGTGTTAGATTTGGTACATACTGATATTTGTTCAATGGATACTATGAGTCTTGGTGGTGCTCGTTATTACATTACCTTTATTGATGATTATTCCAGAAAGGTATGGGCTTATACTTTGAAGACTAAAGATCAAGCTTTAAGTTTCTTCAAACTTTTTCAAGCGTCAGTTGAGAGGGAAACTGGCAAGAAATTGAAATGTGTTCACTCAGATAATGGTGGTGAATACAGAGGACCATTTGAGGAGTACTGTAGAACTCATGGGATTAAGTTTAGAAAAACAGAGCCAAAAGTGCTTCAGCACAATGGAGTTGCAGAGAGGATGAACTGCATGATTAATGACAGGATCCGTTGTATGCTCTCTCATGCAAAGCTGCCAAAACCTTATTGGGGGGAGGCAATGAGTTTAGCGGTTGACTTGATAAATCTTTCGCCTTCAGTTCCTTTGAATCATGATATACCTCAAAGGGTGTGGTCAGGGAAAGATGTTTCGTATGGGCACTTGAAAGTTTTTGGCTGCAAGGCATTTGTGCACATCCCTAGAGATGAGGGATCTAAACTTGACAGTGAAACGAGGCAAGGTATTTTCATTGGGTACAGTCATGAGGAGTCTGGGTACAGATTTTGTGATCCGATCAACAAGAAAGTTATCAAAAGTAGAGATGCAGTCTTTTTGGAAGACCAAACCATTGCAGACTTTGATGAGACAGAGAAGCCAGAGTCTAGCAGTGAAGAGCAAGTTGATGCAGGTATGGTTCGTCTACCTATAGTGCCTGACAATAGAGATACACAGATAGATGATCCTCTTCCAGTTGATAATGAATCAGTTGAAGAAAACCCAATAGAGCCACCGGTTGAGCCTCAGTTGAGAAGGTCCAACAGAGACAGAGAATCTTCCAGAAGATATTCTACCAGTGATTGTGTGTTACTCACTGAAGGGGGAGAACCAGAGACTTATGAAGAGGTTCTTTCAGATGAGAAGAAAAACGAGTGGTTGTATACAATGCAAGATGAGTTAAAGTCCTTGCATGAGAACAACACTTATGACTTGGTGAAACTGCCGAATGGTAAGAGAGGTTTGAAAAACAAGCAGATGTTCAGAATGAAGTCAAATGAAAACAGCTTACAACCAATGTATAAGGCAAGAAAAGTTGTGGAAGGATTCAGTCAGACGAA
>JAJTVF010008261.1:0-10107 GCA_022433065.1 Begonia loranthoides
ATGGAGCACCATGGAGACAAACAATTTCATCTATGTAAAGGCGAGTCAACTTCGATAAAGGGTAATTCATCCTGATCGGTATAAAATGAGCGGATTTGGTCAAACGATCCACAATAACCCATACTGCATCCTTCTGCTGAGTGACAGGAAGTCCCATAACAAAATCCATGGTGACCATATCCCACTTCCAATGTGGAATAGGTAAGGGCTGAAGCAATCCAGTCGGTTTCTGATGTTCAGCTTTCACCTGTTGGCACGTAAGGCAGCTTCTCACAAATTCAGCTATATTTTGTTTCATTCCTGCCCACCAGTATTGTCGCTTCAAATCATGATACATTTTTGTACGGCCTGGGTGGATGGCAAACCTCGACTTGTGAGCCTCTGCGAGAATCGCCTGTCTTAACTCCAGAATGTCTGATACCACTACCTTTTTACGATAAAGAACTGTCCCTGCAGCATTGAGTTCCCAGCCATACAGTTGTTCGCCATTTCGAACTCGCTCCACCTTCTCTCGAATTAACTCATCTTGTTGTTGTAACTGCTTTGTTCTCAGAAGTAAGGATGGCGTAGCAACCACATTATAAGCACAAGCTATATTACCTGAGTCATAGTACTATAAATCATAATCCTCAATAACTAGAGATTGTTTCCACCCATCAAGAACCAAGCAAGAAAATGATCCCCGAGGATTTCACCTTAGAGCATCGGCAACTACATTCGCCTTCGCCAGATGATACTCTAGACTGAAATCATAGTCCTCTAGATACTCTATCCACCTTCGCTGCCTCAAATTTAAATCCCTCTATGTGAAGAGATACTTCAAACTCTTGTGATACGAGAATATCTGAAAGTTCGAACCATACAAATAACTTCTCCAAATCTTTAAGGCAAATATAATGGCAGCTAGCTCTAGATCATGCGTTGGGTAATTTCTTTCATGAGGCCTCAATTGACGGGATGCGTATCCAACCACTTTACCCTGCTGTATCAAAACACAACCAAGTCCAACTCCTGATGCATCTGTATAAACTGCATATGGCTGTTCACTGTCAGGCACTGCCAGAATAGGTGCACTCGTCAATCTGCCTTTCAGCTCCTCAAAGGCACTCTGACATTTGTCATCCCATTCAAATCGTACCCCTTTCTTGATCAACTTCGTCAATGGCGCTGCTAACGAAGAAAAATTTTCCACAAATCTCCGATAATACCCAGCAACACCCAGAAAATACGCATTTCTGTCACATTTTTCGGAGGCTGCCACTGTACAACTGCCTCGATTTTTGCAGGATCTACAGAGATTCCATCTCATGAAACGACATATCCTAAAAAATTGACCTTTGACATCCTGAAGTCGCATTTACTCATCTTGGCATATAAGCGGTGGTCCCTCAAAGTCTGCAATACAATCCGTAGATGCTCACGATGCTAACTTCGAGACTTAGAATAAATCAAAATATCATCGATAAACACCACAACGAACCGATCTAAATAATGTCGGAAAACTCGGTTCATAAGCTCCATAAATGCTGCCGGGGCATTAGTTAACCCGAAGGGTAAGACCAAGAATTCAAAATGCCCATATCTAGTCCTGAATGCTGTCTTTGGGATATCCTCTTCCTAAATCTTCATCTGATGATAACCAGACCTCAAATCAATTTTGGAAAAATATCGTGATCCACCAAGTTGATCAAACAACTCATCGATCCTGGGCAATGGATACTTGTTCTTCACGGTAAACAGGTTCAACTTCCGATAGTCAATACAAAGTCTCAAGGTGCCATCCGCCTTCTTAGTGAACAAAATCGGAGCACCCCACGGTGAGACACTCTCTCGTATAAACCCTTGACCCTTAAGTTCATCTAGCTGATTCCTCAACTCATTCAACTCTGCGGGAGCCATTTTATAAGCAGGAATAAAACTGGAGTAGAGCCTGGAATCAGATCGATACGAAACTCAACCTCACGGTCTAGAGGTAACCCTGGTAGCTCATCAGGAAACACATCTGGAAACTCTCTCACAACTGAGACATCCAAATCCTGGCTAACGGTCTCAACCCCACATCTATCAACCAAAGATTCCCGTACTGCTCGAGTCCACTACGGCCACCTAAACATGCTCGCAACATAGGATTGGTCGTCACCGCACTAGGATCGTTGCGATAAACGACAACTTGCCCTTGTTTGGAAATAACTGTAACGCGCTTCAGATGGCATTCCACAGTGGCCTTGTACTTCTTCAACCAATCCATACCTAAAATCATGTCAAACTGACTCATGGGTAACACGACAAGATCCGCCGAAAATTTGCAATCGTCGATCACTATGCAAACTGCTCTACATATAGAAATAACCCCATTCTGGACACCCAATGGAGTACTAAGAACCAATGGAGATTCCATCTCCTCCACCGTTAACCCCAATATAGATGCAAAAATAGTAGAGATAAAAGAGTGTGTCGACCCGGTATAGAACAACACTCGTGCAAAAGAATGAGATATAAGGATCATACCATCGACTATGTCGTGATCATCCTGACTGTGGAAGTAGTTAGATCCGCCAACTGCATAAGCCTGTCCCGATACCTTCTCCTTCCACTTGTAGCCTTCTCCATGTCTGCCTCTAGCTAATCTCGGACCAGCACCACTACTCTGGAATGACTGGTCTTTGGGATTCCCTGACCTCTTCTGAGAGTAAGGATTAGAGCCATGACTTTGCTGATACCCAGCCGGACTCTGGAAATTTCAACTTGTGGGGCGAAACTGAGGATAGTAGTTTGGACGAGGTCCCGTTGATTGCTGCGGTGTAAAAACTGGTTGTCTCTGATTTTGTGAATAAGACTGTCTACTGTAATCACGTCCATCCCCATCGACACTGCGAGTAGCACTACCCTTGGAGGAAGAAAAAGATCTATGCGGCTGCTGTTGTTGTTGTTGATTTCGTGGACAATCCTTCTTTAGGTGCCCAGGTTGGCTACATATATGACAAGAATAAGGGCTATATCGACCGCTGCCAGATGACCCACTGCTGGCACTCCGACTCGCTCCTCCACTCGATCCTTGGCCATAATATCTCTCTTTGTTCTTCTTCGTAGCTTTCTTCTCTTCTACTCTTGCTTGCTTTTCTTGGAAACTCCCAAAATTTGAATCCAAAATCCTCTCCATACGTTGAGCAGCTTCAAATATTTCTAACAGACTATTGTGCTTAACTGATCCAATCCCCTGTTGCAATCTTGGTCTCAAACCAGATAAAAACTTGATAATTTGTCCCCTCTCACTTAGTCCTTCAGCATATGGAAGAAGCTCGAGAAACTTGCCATAGTATTCCATTACAGTTTGTTGGCCCTTAGACATGACTACTATATTATCCCCGAAACAGCTTTTTGAAATCTTCCCATCCCAAAGTTTGCACATCAATATTTGTTTGGATAGAGTCCCACCAATGTAGTGCCATTTCCTCCAAGTAATGTGCAGCAATGCCCACTTGATGTTCCTCCAGAATCTTAAGTGTCCCAAAATTTCGTTCCATCTTTCGGAGCCAACCCTTCGCCTTCTTCGGGTCAACACCACCATCATAGATTGGAGGGTTCAACCTTGAAAACTCATGAAAGTAAGTCATCCTCAGAGCAATAGGATCTTGAGACTGGAAATTTCTAGCCATATTACTAAAGGCTTGCATCATAGCGGCCATAGAATTAATATTATTCTCTTGTGGCTCTTGACGCGGTACTCTTTCTTCTCGGAGGCATGGTGTAGCTTCTGAGAAAAGAAAATCCCACTTGGTTAGAAAACTTGATATGTACACAATATGTAGAACCTTACTTTACACCATGAATTTCTCAAGTGATCGCTACTTAGGAATTCGAAACCTTGAGCTCTGATACCATAAAATTCTGTCATGACCCGAAGACGGGCCTGACAGAACCGCCGGGTCAGGCGACCCGATCCTCGTAGAGAATCCGATCACCCAGCCCAAGGTGTGTGTTTTAGCGAAAGACTTATAAATATTCAATTCGGCCCAAGATAATAAGGGCATAGGTCCGAGTAGGGATCACGAAAAAATAACAGTGCATAAATTAAAATGAAATCCAAGTACTGTGTAACAAGTCTAATCTAAACTGCATTTAAGGTTTACAGACCCAAATAGAAATATTAATGTTCTCATCAAGGTAATAAATCACACAAGTAGTAAAAATAGAACGCCCCAGCTCCTACTTCTTAGCTGCACTTGCCCTTACTTCTAGTTTTGGGGAGGAGTCGTTTGGGGTGAGTGACTAACTCAGTAAGGTATAGCTATACTAAAAGCACCTCATGCAAAACTGGTTTTCTATATTTTTCGAAACCAGGGTTATACTGCAATTTTCCGTACATTTGTTTTTAAATCAATTTAAAACTATTTATCATTTTATCAAACCGGCCCTTGGGCCCTCGATGAGGCTTTTATCACAAAACCTGCTGTATACATAGACAGCTATACCTCGTAAAATAAGCCATCATCGTTTTCCACTTGAAAACGTCATCAGTGAAAAAGGGTGGTCACTCAAGGACTCACCCACCACACAACAGAGAATAGGTGGCCACCCGTCGGCAGCAACACCTTATGAGGCAGGAGAAAGTATAAGTGATGGTTGTCCGTAGATCCAACACGTCACCCGGTTTGCCCGCGAGTACTTTGCGTCGATACAACTAATCTAGGGGTTTTCAAACAATGGGAGAACTCTGCGTTCTAATCTAGGGGTCAAATGGCGAGAACTCTGCGGTGACAATCCGTACGATAAAAATAGAACGGATATGGTTGCTCGCCATATATGGACTCGAGATTAAGTTTCGGCAGCGACTGACAACCGTCTGTTCTGTGTGACAAAAACCCTGGCCAGGTTTACGGGCTTGCGACCCAAGGAGACGTCATCACTCTCCTATACTAATTTACGACTTTCAGGAGTTTCAACCTAAGGACACGTCACAATACGCTACCTATATTTTTACACGCCAAACAATCAACCTTCACGCAGAAGAAGGTATTCAAGGGGATAGCTAATTCCATCCCTCAATTTATGCACAATAAATTTCAAACCATGTACGGAATTTAAACTTGAGAAAACATACTACTAATAAAAACTGACGTGCTGTCGTACAGTCCCCGTCATTTTTCAAGTGTGGTATTCCACAAAATAATTATTTTGAAAACGGGTGGGGATGCAATGTAATGCAAGAGGTATAGAAATCCCAACAAATACTTTAAACCTTTTAACAACTTCTTTAACTCAACATCCACTTTTGTCCCTCAACTTTGACAAATTCAATTTAAGACCTTCAACTCCCACAATTTATGAAATAACCCATAATATAATTAAAACAATTCATTGCCCTTAACATCATCCAATATGCAGTAGGTGAATAAATTCACAGGCTGAAAACTCATAAATATCCTTAACATTATCTTCTCAATCTTAACCAAACTCCTTTTATTTAGCAACCTTTACAATCTTAACCAAACTCCTTTTATTTAGCAACCTTTAACACTTTAAATTTATCTATGATATCTGGTCTCTAAATCTAGCAATCCGTATATGTAGAAAATTTCAAATTCTTAAATAGATTGTTATGAATTTAAAACCATCACAACCAAGCAAAATGCCAGACCAGTAGCCAAAATAAATGAGAAAGTTCTAACCAAAATCCCTCAACATAACAAAATCGATCTCAGTCCTAAATGACAGCAACAAATCAGTAATAAGCAGTTCACTAAAAGTTTCCTCACCAATAGGACGGGATTCGCGTCCCGTTTTTCCTCGCCGAAAAATCAGAAATATGGTCAGATCCGAAACTGTCGTCGCCGGAGGTTGTTCGTCTGAAACCCTTAGATCAACCACTGTAAACCCATAACACAAATCAACCAACGATTCTCTCAAAAACGAACTTAACATCGAAGTAAAAATCGGATCGAAAACCTCACACACCGAACGATTCGGAGTAGTTTGTCACCAGAAACGGAAATCTGTTCGTCGTCGGAAACAAAAGTCGGGTTTGGCCTCGGAGTTGCTGCGTCACAGATCCGAACTCGTCGCTGTTGGAGTCGGGAAATGGGTTCGGTTTCGGAGCTGCTTCGCCACGGATCTGGAATCGTTATTCGCCAGAGTCAAAAAAAATCAGCTCAACTTGGAGTTCCAGTCACAGATCTGAACTAGCCGGATTTGCTCGGGATCGAGAGTTCGCCGAAATCGATTCGACGTCTCCTACTTGGACGTCAGAATTTTAGCAGGAGGAGTCGTCCTCGTCGTCGGCGAGACTAGTCACTGCATCGGGTTGCCGTCTATCGTGCTCGACGGCGATTTCCTCTCGCCCTCTCTCTCTCTCTCTCTCTCTCTCTCTCTCTCTCCTTTCTCTATTTGGCCGTCGCTGGGAGAAGTCTGGGAAGAGGAACTGTTTTTCTCTTCCCAATTTTAGGGTTAACTGTTTTTTTTTTAACTTGAACCTTGAACTTTGCTGGTTCAAAGGCATTGGGCGGGATTTTTCCCCCACAAACCTTCCCTCTTCATTTTCCAAATATTTCTACTCTTATTTCACTTCTTCCAAATTATTTATTTTCCTTAATCTCAATTTCCTAATTTCTTTTCCATTTAAAATAAATGTGTATCACCAATTTTATACATTATCACTTTATAATCTACTCAAACTCTAAATCTAATTCAAACATCATCCATCGATGTTATTGCTCAATTTTGACTGTCCAATCTCGTTTATTAATTCAATTCTTTGCTCGAAAAAATCTAATTTCACTGACTTTGACCAGTTGATCAAATTTGCGTACGTGGACTTGACCAAATGACCAAATTTGCATACGTGGCCGCTACACAACAATTCAGTCTACTTCTTCAACGCTATGACCAATTTTCAACGTGAAAAATTTACACGTGGAATTTATCATCAAAATTTCACGGCTTTTACATCTTAACCTCCTTAAAGAAATTTTGGCCCGAAATTTAAAATAAAACCCACTACATATCAAAGAGATGAGGGTACTCGCGCATCATGTCCGACTCAACTCCCCATGTCGCCTCCCTTTCGGTGTGATTCCGCCACAACACACGAACAAACGAAATTTCCTTGCGACGAAGCACTCGAACTTCTCTACTAAGTATTCGCTCTGGCTCCTCTTCATATGATACATCCTCTTGAATAGGAACATCGACCCAAGAAATGACATGCGATGGGTCTGGGATATATTTCCTCAATTGAGATACGTGGAAGACATTATGAACATACCCAAGTCGAGGTGGTAGATCAAGTCGATAGGCCACGTCGCCAACCCATGGATTAATCACGAACGGGCCAATGTATCTTGGGGCTAACTTGCCCTTCACCCCAAAACGGATAATACCATGCCTCGATCGAACCTTCAGAAAAACATAGTCTCCTACGTCAAACTCGACCTCCCTTCTCTTTAGGTCTGCGTAACTTTTTTGTCGACTTTGCACCGTCTTAAGTCTTTATCTAATTATATTGATAATGTCTGTAGTCTCCTTAACAATATCCAGTGCAGGAGGTTCTTTCTCTCCCAGGTCCCCCACCTCATTCCAACATAGTGGAGAGCGACATGGTCTCCCATACAATGCCTCGTATGGAGCGATGCCAATACTAGACTGATAGTTGTTGTTGTAAACAAACTCCACTAACGACAAATGGTCTACCCAACTATCACCAAAATCCAAGATACAACATCGCAGCATATCTTCCAAAATTTGAATTGTCCTCTCTGATTGTCCATCAGTCTGAGGATGATGGGCTGTGCTCATGTGTAACTCAGTTCCCAGAGCTGCTTGTAAAGACCTCCAAAACTGGCTGTGAATCTAGGGTCGCGATCTGAGACAATACTCGATGGAGCACCATGGAGACAAACAATTTCATCTATGTAAAGGCGAGTCAACTTCGATAAAGGGTAATTCATCCTGATCGGTATAAAATGAGCGGATTTGGTCAAACGATCCACAATAACCCATACTGCATCCTTCTGCTGAGTGACAGGAAGTCCCATAACAAAATCCATGGTGACCATATCCCACTTCCAATGTGGAATAGGTAAGGGCTGAAGCAATCCAGTCGGTTTCTGATGTTCAGCTTTCACCTGTTGGCACGTAAGGCAGCTTCTCACAAATTCAGCTATATTTTGTTTCATTCCTGCCCACCAGTATTGTCGCTTCAAATCATGATACATTTTTGTACGGCCTGGGTGGATGGCAAACCTCGACTTGTGAGCCTCTGCGAGAATCGCCTGTCTTAACTCCAGAATGTCTGATACCACTACCTTTTTACGATAAAGAACTGTCCCTGCAGCATTGAGTTCCCAGCCATACAGTTGTTCGCCATTTCGAACTCGCTCCACCTTCTCTCGAATTAACTCATCTTGTTGTTGTAACTGCTTTGTTCTCAGAAGTAAGGATGGCGTAGCAACCACATTATAAGCACAAGCTATATTACCTGAGTCATAGTACTATAAATCATAATCCTCAATAACTAGAGATTGTTTCCACCCATCAAGAACCAAGCAAGAAAATGATCCCCGAGGATTTCACCTTAGAGCATCGGCAACTACATTCGCCTTCGCCAGATGATACTCTAGACTGAAATCATAGTCCTCTAGATACTCTATCCACCTTCGCTGCCTCAAATTTAAATCCCTCTATGTGAAGAGATACTTCAAACTCTTGTGATACGAGAATATCTGAAAGTTCGAACCATACAAATAACTTCTCCAAATCTTTAAGGCAAATATAATGGCAGCTAGCTCTAGATCATGCGTTGGGTAATTTCTTTCATGAGGCCTCAATTGACGGGATGCGTATCCAACCACTTTACCCTGCTGTATCAAAACACAACCAAGTCCAACTCCTGATGCATCTGTATAAACTGCATATGGCTGTTCACTGTCAGGCACTGCCAGAATAGGTGCACTCGTCAATCTGCCTTTCAGCTCCTCAAAGGCACTCTGACATTTGTCATCCCATTCAAATCGTACCCCTTTCTTGATCAACTTCGTCAATGGCGCTGCTAACGAAGAAAAATTTTCCACAAATCTCCGATAATACCCAGCAACACCCAGAAAATACGCATTTCTGTCACATTTTTCGGAGGCTGCCACTGTACAACTGCCTCGATTTTTGCAGGATCTACAGAGATTCCATCTCATGAAACGACATATCCTAAAAAATTGACCTTTGACATCCTGAAGTCGCATTTACTCATCTTGGCATATAAGCGGTGGTCCCTCAAAGTCTGCAATACAATCCGTAGATGCTCACGATGCTAACTTCGAGACTTAGAATAAATCAAAATATCATCGATAAACACCACAACGAACCGATCTAAATAATGTCGGAAAACTCGGTTCATAAGCTCCATAAATGCTGCCGGGGCATTAGTTAACCCGAAGGGTAAGACCAAGAATTCAAAATGCCCATATCTAGTCCTGAATGCTGTCTTTGGGATATCCTCTTCCTAAATCTTCATCTGATGATAACCAGACCTCAAATCAATTTTGGAAAAATATCGTGATCCACCAAGTTGATCAAACAACTCATCGATCCTGGGCAATGGATACTTGTTCTTCACGGTAAACAGGTTCAACTTCCGATAGTCAATACAAAGTCTCAAGGTGCCATCCGCCTTCTTAGTGAACAAAATCGGAGCACCCCACGGTGAGACACTCTCTCGTATAAACCCTTGACCCTTAAGTTCATCTAGCTGATTCCTCAACTCATTCAACTCTGCGGGAGCCATTTTATAAGCAGGAATAAAACTGGAGTAGAGCCTGGAATCAGATCGATACGAAACTCAACCTCACGGTCTAGAGGTAACCCTGGTAGCTCATCAGGAAACACATCTGGAAACTCTCTCACAACTGAGACATCCAAATCCTGGCTAACGGTCTCAACCCCACATCTATCAACCAAAGATTCCCGTACTGCTCGAGTCCACTACGGCCACCTAAACATGCTCGCAACATAGGATTGGTCGTCACCGCACTAGGATCGTTGCGATAAACGACAACTTGCCCTTGTTTGGAAATAACTGTAACGCGCTTCAGATGGCATTCCACAGTGGCCTTGTACTTC
>JAJTVF010008262.1:0-14360 GCA_022433065.1 Begonia loranthoides
CGATGAATCTCGCTCGCTCACTGCTCGCTCGTTAGACACCAAAGCTCATTCTAACGGTGTGGGCAATTGGTGCCGTTGGCACACTCAGTAGGCTGACTCGTTGTTCCCCCTAACAACGAATGCCGCACGACCCTCTTTAAAAGTCTATCAAAAGTAGGACCGTGACACTATGCCCCCCAAGGATATGCTCCTCAATATGCTCAAGCTAATACTCCTCAAAAGCAAGGCACCACAGGCTTTATGGAGGGCTGGTAAGGCCTCAATTCCACTTGTTTTTTCTTGGGTCCGAATTCATAAATTATTAAAATCGACATACCGGATCACAATCGAAATCTCTTGATAACTTCTGGTAAACAATTTGTAATGTGCATCAACCCAGATTATTGTGATTATATTTGCTAATTTATTTTGTAAATTGAACTATAGTTTGGCTGCATTGTGTCGCTGCTTTGTCTTGGACGCCTGTTTCTAAAGACAACTCTTCAAGATGTGTTGCGCGGTACACGTAGATTCCCCATGCTGTTTTTTTTTTTTATGCTTGTCTTCAAATAAACCACATTGAGTTGTACTTGAAAAGGTATTTATCCAACTGGGTAACAATGGTTTCGTGTAATGGATCGATTGATCTTCGCGCATACATCACACAGCATTGAGTTAGACTGTGAATGTGATTGCATTCTAGTGTGGTTTACGCAGGAATAATTTTGATTTGATGTTATCTGGATTGTCTTCATGTGCTATGCTTTGGAATCGTTATTCTTCTTTATCTATCACCTTACCTCCAATTCATGTATAGGCAGTTATATAATAAAGAATATACTTAGTTTATGAAGGACTGTATTCTGTATATATGAGAAGATCATTTCTCAAAGTAGAAAACCATTTTCTATTTTGCAAAATTAGATTTTATCATAATACTCTTCAAAATTCCCCTTTTGCACTACATCTCTTTTGAAAACAAAATTTAAATCTCCTATTGAATTCAATCTCGATAACAATTTTTCAATGAAATTCTAAACGGATAACTACCATTTGAATTTCAAAATGGATACCCATTCAATTTAGAGCAACTTTTGTCCTTTCCATAACAAAACATGCATTGACTTTTCTTGATTTTCATGAGATGGTGACTCCTCCACTAAGTCCATTATTGAATTACCTTCCAAATAAGTTGAAAGGTTAGAGTTGATGAATCTTTGGGCCATATCTCTTGTAATTGGGCATTGTGGTCAATCATCCTCTCCTGGTTTTTTGAGGATATAACCTCAAATCTTTTTCAAGTTTCAACTTCATATCATCTTCTTCATCATTAATGTAAGGAGATAAGTCTTGTATGTTGCAATTGGTTGAGTATCTTTGAGATAGAGCATTGTCCACTACATTAGTGTTGTCTTTCTTGTACTTGATTAGATAAGAATATCTTTCCAAAAACTCAACTCATTTTCGATTCAGCTTACCTTAACTTTGCATGTGCTTAAGGGCATCATGATCGGTGTGAATAATAAACTCCTTGAAAGGAGGTAGTGTTGCCAAACTTCAAGTGTCCTTATAACATAATAAAACTTCTTGTCATATGTAGAGTAATTCAAGGCGATTCCCTTCAACTTTTCACTAATATAGGCTATTAGATTGCCATTATGCATAAGTACAACTCCAATTCCTACTCTGGATGCATCACACTCAACTTCAAAAATTTTGTTAAAATCGGGTAATGTAAGGACCGGGGGCATTGCATAATTTTTCTTTAATCACTCGAAAACTTTTTTGACATGCTTGATTCCATGAGAACTGTAATGACCCGATTTTCCTTACATTTAAAAACATGTAATTTTGAACATGCATAAATTTAAAACTTTTTTCTTTTCTATTAAATTCTTTTGTTCGAGTTTCATAGCGGAAGACTTTTCTTAGAACCATTTAAAAATGTTCAATAAAAATCATTTTCTTAAAAACATTTACAACTTGGAAAACTTTGCTTAACAAAAAACAACAATCACTTTTAATTTACAAAAACCTTTTCCATTTTCTCTTTACCTTTAGCCTAGCCAGCCACTAAGTTCTGCACGTGCAAATCCTTTATCAACTGTTCCTTATACTAATCTAGCAAGTACCTACATCACAAGACTTAAACTATGAGCCTAAGACTCAATAAGTGATATAAAAATAGGCAGTATGCAACATACTATGCAGCTTTTAAAATCCATATGCAATTTTTTATTTTCGTTTTCTGTTTCCGTTTTTTGTTTTTATTTCCATTTCGGTTTCTTTTCTCTTTACATTATCCGTTCGGTTTCTGGGCTCCCGCTTGCAAACTAACCTCACGATCTCGTTCCCAATGCGGGCTCCCACTTGTGGACAATTGGAAACAAGTCTATTTATGTTTACGGTTACAGTTTTGTTTCAATATCTTTTATGTTTACATTATCCGTTCAGTTGCCAGGCTCCCATTTGCAAACCAACCTCACGGCCTCGTTCCCAGGGCTGGGCACCCGCTTGTGGACCATTGGAAACGAATCTATTTACGTTTACGTTATAGTTCTATTTTAGTATCTTTTCTGTTTACATTATCCGTTCGGTTGTCAGGCTCCCACTTGCGGACTAACCTCAATGCCTCATTCCAGTGCCGAGCTCCCACTTGAAGACCACTGGAAACAAGTCTATTTATGTTTACTCTATTTATTCTATTTAGTTCGTTTGCCTATTTGCCTTTGATGATGTGATGGATAGTCATACAACCCAAATGAAGGTTGTCCACTTCGGGTGATCAGCCTTTGAGAACGTCGTACACTTAGTATAAACGAGCATCTATTATACCATACAATACTATATCCTCATAGCATGATCAGTATAAATCCTATAATCCTCAAAACATGATCCATATCAAATCCTTAACTTAAATCTATAAAAACATCATTAAAAGAACTATATTTTAATAAACACCCAACAAGCATCAATATGTCCTCGAAACATGATCAATATCTTAATATTCCAATAAAACAGTAAATAGTCAGCAAGCAAAGACCAAAACACATATAATATCACTTACCTCACGTCCTTAAAGTGTTTATGCACTTAAGTCCTTCTTCCTTTTTAATACCTTCAAAATAATAAAATATACAGTCATCAATAACTAATCAACTAACCCAATTTTTGGACATATATCTTAATAGCACCCATATACCTTGCAATTCTATTCCAAAACAATTTGTAACTAAACCACATTTATCATTCTCTTAATTTTCATATTCATTCTCACAATACATGGTAGCTCCAAAATCCATTGATTACCATCTATAAGACAATCCATAACATATCCTTAATTATTTCTACCAACACAGTAATTAAATAGTAGAACCAAACCCAACAACATTTATCATTCAATAACTGAGACATAAATCATAAATCCAATCAGAGCACATCCATTGTAACACCCCGACTTTTTAAGTTGGACAACTATCTAGGTATTACCAAGGACGTGTTTAGAACGTTAAGTCTAAGGGTATTCCATAACGTTTTTTCCGTATACGTGATGTAATCAAGTGTTGGAGTATGGAGATATTACATCTCGTATTTATACATGTCATGTTATGACATGTGTTTATGGGGAAATTGTTACGGGATAGGAGTTAAGTCAAAAAAATGTGAGGAAAGGCTGTCCAGGGCATTTACGGATGCTTGTGGACGACACTGAGGACGCATTATGTCATCTGCAAGTGCACTAGGTAACGTCGCCGACGCTTGAGACACCTCAAGGATGAGGATTTGCGTCCTAATGTGTCTGGAAATCGACTTCCGAGTGCATGCGGACGAGAAGTGTCATCTGCAAGAGCATTGCAAGTCACCCTCAACCTAGGAATGACTCGGGACGTGATTCTGTGTCCTAACTTCTTTGTACAGTGGAGTCACGAACGAGGTCCCAGACGATGCGGACGCAAGTTGCTTCATCTGCATCGAATCTGTCCAACCCTGGATAGTTTTGGATGGTTGCGGATGACTGCAGACAAGTAGTGGCCTCGTCCGATTTGCCTCTATCCGATTTTGGGACACTTTTAAACGATATACGAACGTCACATGCGGACGTGACTTGGCATCCACAAGTCACTTGTGGACGATACGGATAGGATGGGGATGCTTTCCCCGTTCAAAGTCACCAAATTCCCTGTGAGATTTTAGCCTAGCGGACAAATGTGGACAAGCCTTATGTGTCCACACTCGTCCGAAATAGCCCAGTTCTGCTTAATTTTAGGGTTAATGATCAGAAATCCTTGTCGTTTAGCAAATTAATGCGCTTGTGGGAGACAAGAATCGACCCCTCCCCTCTCCTTGGATGACGGAATCTTTGCCTCCATGCCATAGCCCACGTCTCTCCCTTCCCTTAGGCACTCATGGTGTCCCTCCCCTCCAGGTAATGCCTTCCCTCTCCCTTGCCATCTCTTGCATTTCAGTCTTTAGTTTCCCCTTTCTGTGAGAAGCTCTCCTCCCCTACGAGAGCTCTGCCTGCGTGAATGTGTGAGTTGAGTGAGTTGTGAGTTAGCCATTGGATTAAGTGTGTGAACGTGAGTGAAGTGAGGTGAGTTAGGAAGTTAGAGTTGTGAAGGTGTGAGCTACTGGGTGTTGCTCCCTACCGTCTGTGAGTGAGCTGAGAGCTTGAAGAAAGTTGTCTTTGTCTTTAGATCATCAAAATTGGTAAGGAATTAGGGATGTCTTGGCCAGTTGGAGGCCCTACACCACAAGTGGGTGTGCATGAGTTGTGCTTCCTTGCTAATTGATAGTGTAGATTTATTTATGCTCTGTGATAATTCCCTTGAATGATATTATGTTCTTTTGTTTTATTGCTCTGTGATATTTCCTTAGTATTAGCTCTAGTATTTATTAGTGCTGTGATTAGTTACTTGTAGATACTGTTGATGAATAATGGTTGTGAAGTATAGAGTAATTGTGGTGAAATAGAGGATGATAAGCTGAAGATGAGATAGCGTGAATAAACTAATTTCCCCTTTTCTTATGTCGGTTTTATTCTTGTTGCTTATTCTCTCACTTGCTATTAGTTAAATTCTTTGTATAAGCATGTTCAATTTAATATAATTATCATCCTTCTTTGAGCATATTAATATAATTAGAATAAATTAACTAGCATGTTTAATTAACTAGGTTAATTAAATTACTAGTTGTCTAATTAATCATTGCTAACTAAATTAACTAATCAATTGGAGTAATTAATTAGGCTAAGCATGTTAGTTAACTAGAGTAACTACTAGAATCATAATTATACACTCGCTTAAGCACGTTTAATTCGAGATGCTTAATAGCATATTAACTAACTAGGTTAATTGACTAGATGTGACTAATTAGTAAGCATGTAAATCAACAAACTAACTAAGCATGTTAATTGACTAATGAGCATGTTTAGTGATTTTTATTATTTAATTGAGCATGTAAATTAATTAGGGTTCTACTAGACTAATAATCGTGACCTTGAGCATGTTAATTAGCTAGTTGAGCATGCTAATGAACTAGCATAATTAACTAAAGTAATTGATTGATCATGGTAATTAACTAGAACAATTAACTAAAGTAATTAAACTTGATCATGTAAATCACATAGGATAACTCAGTAGAATAATTGCCTAGAATGATAAATGTAAGGAGCATGTAAATGGACTAGGAAAGTAACTAAGATATCTAATTGAATAAGAAACGTAATTAATCCTTGAGCACGTAAATTAATTAGGATAATCAACTAGGTTAATAATTGTAACTCGACTTACGCATGATAGTTAATTAGGATACCTATTAGCATGATAAATGTAGTTATTTCCTAAGTATGTTAATTTAAATAAATTACTTGCATGTTTACCGTATTTGTATTCATTCGTTGTTTCAATTTGATATTGTACTTGTTTTCTATTGTACGCAACTATTTCCTTCTACTATATGTTTTACTTTCTTTATATGCGCAATTTCAATTGCAGTTTACATTCAATTACTTCTATGTACACTTCAATTATTATGAATGTTATGTTGTGAAGCATCATGCATCATGATAGGTTGAGAATGTATCGTCATGCATCATGTTAATAGAAATCATAGGAAGTGTCACCTTGGTGGTGGTACGCAAGCATGCATAAGTGAGGTAAATGTTAAGAAAAAGAAGAAGAAAAAGGAATTGGGAGTGGATGGGTAGCGGATGTAGTCTGCAATATAGGCGGAGCCCCTCCCTTATAGGGTATGGGAGTTCTAGATTGCAAGTAAAAGGTCAAATCCGATCACTATGTCATTACACGAGAAAAACCTCTCAATTCCATCTCAAAGCACAAGTAAGGAATAAATGGATTAAAGTAACTATAAAGTAATAAACTAGTAAAGGACATAATGAAAGGATTGATTTAGGTGGCCCCCATTCCAAAATGGACAAAAGAGTGGCACTCACCTTGCATTTAACCTTTTTCCTTACTAAGCCTTTAGGCTTACAGTTACTTGTGGTGTAGATGTAAGTACTTGTACGTAGAATAAATGCACAGACTTAGGAGTAACAAAAAGATGAACAAACAATAAAAAGCAAAGGATGATGGATTTGCACGCGCGAGAGAGTTCGTGGCTGGCCAGGCATAAAAAGGGTAAAAGAGAAATAGTTTTAATTAAGTTAAGTTTTCTAAATTGTAATTAAGTTAAGTTTTTCATATGATGTTTAATTGTCAGCTTCATTTATTAAATGCAGTATTTCAATTGTTTAGTATTTCTTCCTGAAATGATTTAATTACGCTTCCGCAAAGTTTTAAACAAATGATTTTATAATGCTTCCTCATAGTTTTATTAATGGGATTTTCATAACGAGTTTTATGAGCGGTTGGTAGCAGTCCAGTTTAGGCGCTCTCTGATTTTTTTTTTTAAAGTTTCGAATTTCCTCACATTTTAAAGGATTTACAAAAAATCAGGTTGTTACATCCATCTTCCTTTCTAATAACCATAACCAACAAGGCAGTAATTAATCACATAACCGAACTAAATCAACAATAGTGCACAGTATCCCTAAGCCTTTTATCATCTACTTTTATCCATAATCATAAATCCAAGAAGGAGATCATTATACCAGAGGCACCTAAGAAGAAAACAATGGACTTCTCCCTCCATCTTCTTCTTCTTCTCCTTTTTATTCTTCTTCATTTCCTCTTGGCCCATTCCCTTCTCCAAAGACTCTCATTCCTACCTTTCTCTCTTTCTTTTCTGTTCTCTTCTTTGTCTAGAAGCTCACATCTCTAGAAGCTCGCCTCACTGAACTCTCTCACTTTCTTTAAACTCTCTTCCTTCATTTCTTTTCTTCTCCAAAGCCTCTCTGATGTGCCCCAAAAATGCACAAAGACAATTCAAAGCTATTGGGCAATTCGACTAATGTCAATCAATGATGTGTTTCCAAATGGGGGTTTGGAAGGGTGCGGAAGCGAAAAAAAGGAACACAGGAGATCCATGGGGGTGCTCGGACTTATTCTTGATGGAATGGACTTAGCTCACCTTGCTAAGTGTGGAGAGAGGATTAACTTGAGGGATCAAGTTAATTGATGTACACTTACACTTTACTTGGATATGATTCACCAAGAAAAATGGAGGCTAGCTTGGATATGACTCACGAAGCTACGGTTTGGATATGACTCACCAAAATAAGGGATAGCAAAAAGAGAGTGAAATAATTTCACAAACTAAACACAAGAGTTTTTTTATTCAAAGTTGATTGTCTTTTGAATTACAAAAGGGGGGGTATATATAACCCATCTTGGACACAAATTACAATGTAAGTAATAAATAGATGCTAATAACCAACCACTTAGGAAGAGAAAAAGGTCATTAGCAAACCAAGACAAAGATTAATTACTTAGAAGAAGGGGGATGAGAAAGAGGGATGATTCATCACTTAGGGAAATGAAAACAGTCTAGAAAACTACAAGAGCATCTTGGAATATGAATTGTCATCTCTAGATCCTTCTTTGGTGAGACAAGGCTTACCTAAGAAGATGTAAAGTTCTTTTAGTAATTTCAAGGCCACCTAATACATTTAAGGAGAGGAATTGGGCCAAGGATGTGTGGGCTTTCTCTTCTTCTCCAATTGGACTTGGTCCCACCCATTTGATTAAGTGTGTGGGCTTATCTAAGTCCATGGTTGTAGGGCCGTTCTCCAAGCTTCCATGGAAGTGAATTCCTAATTGTTTTCGGTCAAAATGTGATTAAATGTCGAGGAGCCTCCTTGTCATCATGCGTTGGTTCGTGCTCAAGTTCTTCTAGTTTATTTAATCCTGAAAAATAGTAACTAATTATATAAGCAATGAGTCTATTGGCTTGGGTCCGGATGATAGGACCTTTGGGTGCATCATACTCCCGGGGTTGAAATGGATTTGTCCTCAAATCCAAGGAGTATTCATCATTATCTTCTTTTCATGCCTTCCACCCAGATCAAATGGGAAATTCAGGTTGACACAAAGCATAATGACTTCCATTTTCAACTGACCATAATAAGCAGCAAACAAACAATCTTCCATCTTCTCATTAGGCATGCTAAAGTTATCAACTTCAATTGAAATCCTATGATATATAGAGTGATCAACATGAGCATCAATGACAACATTTCCAATCCCAAGTGGTATTACAGAGTGCATATCATCATTATTCTTTACCCATCCAATATTAAAATCCAAATCAATTAAGGAACTCGACAGTAAGTACCTTACTTGCTGGTCTTGGAAGTGTGGCTCCTTTGGAAGTCCAATTCTATGAATTTGGAGAGATGGAGGATCATGACATTCTAAGAGGACATGCACCTCTTGTTTGCAACATTCTTTCGTGAGCACTTTTTTTTTCTTTCAGAATAAGTACCGAGGAAACATTCTTGTGAACAAGGTCTTCCGACTCAGAGCATTCCTCTTCAGACAGCTCTGCTTTCATGCTCGGGAAATCCAAAGATAGCAGTGGTCCTTCTTTAGGTAATATGACCACCTCCGTAAGCTTTTATTCTTGCTTAGTTACTGCCAAGAGTTATCTTTACATCCCTCTTCCACAATATTCTCCTTAGTCCTGTCGGATTCTTTTACCACCAGAATATTACTCTCGGCTTGTAATGTGGAAGAACAATTAGACTTTTGTATCAACGCCAGATTGTCACTCATGCTGTCCAGTATTTGACTGACCTTATTGAAAATGGCTTTCAACTCCTGACCCTCAGATCGTTGACTCTTAGAAAATCTCTTTGCGGATGGAGCAAATTTTCTTCTTAAGTATTTATTCATCAAATGCCACGTGTTGATGTCTTCTTCTCTGTTTTCTTTTCAGTAGGAAATTAGTTTGTCCCACCATCTTGAAGCTCTTCCTCGAAGCTTTGAAGAAATAATTTTTACCGTGCTCCTTTCCAAAAAATACAACCGTAGAAAAATTTTGTCAACCTCGCCTTCCCAATCCAAATAGTCTTCAGCAATGACTGAACTATCAAAAGTTGGGATAGATGCCAATAACTCATTTTCTTCTTTACTATAATATCTTGCATACTAGTAGCCTTGTTTCATCATAAGAGAAGACCAAATTATCTAAATATTAGAGTAATAAAATAGAAGCAAGGGAACCTAGAAATTTGCAGGCTCTGATACCAAATGATGTGCCCCAAAAATACACAAAGACCATTCAAGGCTATTGGGCAATTCGACTAACGTCAATCGATGATGTGTTTCCAAATGGGAGTTTGGAAGAGTGCGGAAGCGAACAAAGGAACAAAGGAGACCCATGGGAGTGCTCTGACATATTTTTGATGGAATGGACTTAGCTCACCTTGCTAAGTGTGGAGAGAGGATTAACTTGAGGGATCAAGTGGATGTACACTCACATTTCACTTGGATATGACTCACCAAGAAAAATGGAGGCTAGCTTGGATATGACTCACGAATCTACAGTTTGGATATGACTCACCAAACCTACTAACACTCAATTTGGCTATGACTCACCAGAATAAGGGATAGCAAAAAGAGAGTGAAAGAATTTCACAAACTAAACACAAGAGTTTTTGATTCAAAGTTGATTGTCTTTTGAATTACAAAAGGGGGATATATATAACTCATCTTGGACACAAGTTACAATGCAAGTAATAAATAGATGCTAATAACCAACCACTTAGGAAGAGGAAAGGTCCTTAGCAAACCAAGACAAACATTAATTACTTAGAAGAAGGGGGATGAAAAAGAGGGAAGATTCATCACCTAGGGAAATGAAAAGAGTCTAGAAAACTACAAGAGTATCTTGGAATATGAATTGCCATCTCTAGATCCTTCTTTGGTAAGACAAGGCTTACCTAGGAAGATGTAAAGTTCTTTTAGTAATTTCAAGATCACCTAATACATTTAAGGAGAGCAATTGGGCCATGGATGTGTGAGCTTTCTCTTCTTCTCCAATTGGACTTGGTCCCACCCAATTGATTAAGTGTGTGGACTTATCTAAGTCCATGGTTGTTGAGCGGTTCTCCAAGCTTCCATTGAAGTGAATTCCTAATTGTTGTCGGTCAAAATGTGATTAAATATCGAGGAGCCTCCTTGTCATCATGCGTTGGTTCGTGCTCAAGTTCTTCTAGTTTATTTAATCCAGAAAAATAGTAACTAATTATATAAGTAATGAGCCTATTGGCTTGGGTCTAGATGATAGGACCTTGGGGTGCATCACTCTGTGTCTTTTTCTTTCTTCAAAGAAGCGTTTTGTATAAGCTTCCCTCAAATCCCAAAATCTCACCTACCTCTTCATAGGAGTTGCCATGTGTAAAGGAAAGCACATGTGGAGGGATCACATAAACAGCCGCTCGGGATTCACGCCTCAAACATAAATTAGGAAATCGTCTGAACAAATGCATTTTAAAAAAAATTTGTGCAACCAGTTGATCATTTGATCGACCACTCCCACATAGCTAAAGCTATATGCTCGACCTTTCCCACATGCCAATCTTTATTTTGCCTCTATCCTATTTTCTAACCAACCAAATCTTAATTGCTCAACCGCTTCATCGACCGCAGAACTAAGATACAATTTGTAATATGTTTTGGTCAATCTCCTCGACCACATTCATAACCGCTTACTCGACAACAAAACTTAGGAACACTCTGTAATATTTAGTAGTTGACCATTTAGTCGACTGATTCCTTCATCGTCGACCAAATCCTTCTTTCACCCACTGCTATCTCTTACTCAACAATTCCTTCACTGCCATTACACCTAAACGCCATTGCAATCATGTTAACTCAATCCTTTCTTCTCTTTTCAAATTTAAGAATCTTCCAACTAATAACACATCACTTAACATGTAATAAAACTTTAATCCACTCTAATAATTGTCATTGATTATACCAACTTATTACGTTTATCAAACGTATTTTTGGGGTATTAAAAGAACTCCTTTTCTTTCTTTGTGCAATCCGTTATGGGGGCTCATTAAGGTGCTAAAATCTTGAATAAACCTCCTATAGAAAGATGGTAGGCCATAAAAACTTATTACCTCGGTAATGCTTGTAGGGGTAGGCCATTCTCAAATGGCTTTGATCTTTGAGTCATCCACTTTCATTCCATGCTTAGAGATAATGAAACCAAGGAAATAGACTCTTTCTTATACAAAGGAATACTTCTTTATGTTTCCATAGAATTTGGTTGATCGAAGTACTTCAAAAAGTTGTCTAAGGTGCTCAACATGTATAGATAGATTATCACTATAAACGAAGATGTCATTGAAGTAAACCACCACAAACCTTCGTAGAAAGACTTTGAGCATATGGTGCATGATCCGCATAAAAGTGCTTGGTGCATTTGATAATCCAAAAGACATAACCATCCATTCATATAAACCATACTTGGTCTTGAAGGTCATCTTTGATTCATCTCTCTCTCGTTCTAATTTGATGATATCCACTTTTTAAGTCAATTCTTGAGAAAATAGAGGCCCCACTCAATTCATCCAACATATCTTTATGCTGAGAGATTAGAAACCTATACTTGATAGTGATTTCATTAATAGCTTGGCTATCCATGCACATCCTTATACTTCCATCCTTCTTTGGTGCTAATAGTGATGGCACGACACACGGACTTAAAGATTCTCTAATGAAACCCTTATCTAATTGCTCGGTCACTTGCTTGTGTAATTCTTTGGCTTCCTCTGGATTTAGTCTATAAGAGGGCCTATTTGGAAGACTTGCGCAGGGTACCAAATCAATTTGGTGCTCAATACCTCTAATCGGTAAAAGCCTTTGAGGAAAATCTTTGGGGAACACATCTTAATACTCCTCCAAAAGAGCTAGAACTGACTCATGCATCTCTCACATCTGAACAAGTTTGTCAAGAAACATCATGCTAACTAGAAATTAACAATAAGTTAGTTATTTAAAATGCTTGTCTAATTAATCATTCTAGTTAGTTAACTACTCTAATTAATTGTCATGCATCAAGAAATGATTAGGTTACTTAAACTTGCTCCCCTAGTTAATTAACATGTTCATCTAGTTAGTTAATTAACATGTTCAAGTAATTAGTTAATTAACATACTCAAGGATTAATTATTTACCCGAGTTAATTTAACATGCTCAATAAATGTACTTAAGCATACTCAAATTAATTATCGTTAATTAGTCGATTCGACATTGGTTCACATGCTCAGATTAATCAAATTGTTTACATACCTAGATTAACTAGATTGGTAAACATGCTCAACTGATTATCATACTCAGGATTCTAGTTAATTAACAATCAAACAGGATCAACTTGTAATAATATATCGTAAGTATTGATACATGTTAGATTAAGCATGCTCAAGCAATAGTTGCAATTAGGATTCTAATTAATTAACACTTAAATCTACTTGGCCTAGTTAAGTTAACATGCTAGTTAATTTAACATGGATATCAACAAAGGAAATGACAAAACAATATATATATTGAATGAAAGAAATGACAGTTGACTGATCATAAGAATGTAATCTAAATAGCAAGTAAATAATACATGACATAACATTTAAGGAAATTCGTAACCCATTCATACTCCTCATCATTCCCCCTTCGTCATTCTATTCTCATCACATACAGACATTGATCATTCATCATAGAAACTAACAACAACTAATAATAAAGAAATATTTACGGGGTATCAAAGTAACGCGTATAATCATCGAACCAACAAGGCAACAAAGTAAAGCATTCAATCGCAGGGCCAACAAGGAATATCACAGAACTAATAAAACCTACGGAGTGCTAACAAACTACACTATCAATAAAAGGGAATATTTAACAGCAAGGAAGTCAACGAAGGAATTCACAACATAAATTCATCCAAGGAAAACCAACGCTACTCAGGAACACTACTTGTGGGTAGGGCCTCCTCTGGCCAAGACACACTCATTTCCTTACCTCAATTCTTTATTGCACGTTGCACTTAATCGCTATCATTCCTCTCTTTCCGATACCTTCACAATTAGAAACATCTATCATTAATAATTATGACGTATAACTTTCATTTCCTTTCATATTCTAACCCATCTCAAGTCAAACCCTCTATAGTATATAAAGCATACATCCAATATATTCCTCAACCATGTAACAGTTTCTAGCAATAACAGTAGAGAGTAATTACTCTTGAATATGACAATATGATCATCCTTAAATCATTAACAGAGGTGCTACTTATCAACTAGAGATTCATGCTTCACCTAGGTCAATAAAGACAGTAGCTCAACTAAAACAGATAATCCATCTTATCCAACATAGAGAGTTCATCTAACCTTGATCCAACAACAAGGCATTTTCATACATGTATTCCCTCATGATTTAGAATATCAATTTAAACGCTTCCTACGTCTAACAATTCACTCATAACATTTATCCTTAACAATTTATGCCTCAGACTAACAATTTATAGAGAAGAGATTTAGTTACCAAGGGGAAGAACTGAGACATCCGAGAGCAAGAGTTTTAATCCCTCTAGAATGCCATTGTCATTCTTCTCTCTCACAGCTCTATCATCCAGAGAGCTTTCTCCCGTTCACCATAGCACTTTTTACGCTCTATCCATCCCTCTATTCTCCTTCTGCATTTCTACGTCTTCTAGAGGGTACCCAACACCCTACCTCTACCACAAGTCGTGCCTCGCCATGCCTCTGCTATTCCTCCTTGTCCATGCTGTCGGTTTCTACAAATCAGAACCATGAGGGCAAAACTGGACCACAAGCTAGACCATGGCCTTCGACCGGTCCAGCCTAAACCTCCATCCAGCCGTTTCTTCCCACGAACCGTCGCCCCCTGTTATCAACCCGAGGCGGGGATTCACCGACCCACCAGCCAATCCCAACACTCGCTGCCAAGCAC
>JAJTVF010008264.1:0-14371 GCA_022433065.1 Begonia loranthoides
TACTCTTTATGCTCAATGACGCTTTCGATGAATCTCGCTCGCTCACTACTCGCTCGTTAGACACCAAAGCTCGTTCTAACGGCGTGGGCAATCGGTGCCGTTGGCACACTTAGTAGGCTGACTCGTTGATCCCCCTAACAACGAGTGCCGCATGACCCTCTTTAAAAGTCTCTCAAAAGTAGGACCGTGACACTATGCCCCCCAAGGATATGCTCCTCAATATGCTCAAGCTAATACTCCTCAAAAGCAAGGCACCACAGGCTTTATGGAGGGCTGGTAAGGCCTCAATTCCACTTGTTTTTTCTTGTGTCCGAATTCATAAATTATTAAAATCGACATACCGGATCACGATCGAAATCTCTTGATAACTTATGGTAAATAATTTGTAATGTGCATCAACCCAGATTATTGTGATTATATTTGCTAATTTATTTTGTAAATTGAACTATAGTTTGGCTGCATTGTGTTGCTGCTTTGTCTTGGATGCCTGTTTCTAAAGACAACTCTTCAAGATGTGTTGCGCGGTACACGTAGATTCCCCATGCTGTTTTTTTTTTTTATGCTTGTCTTCAAATTAACCACATTGAGTTGTACTTGAAAAGGTATTTATCCAACTGGGTAACAATGGTTTCGTGTAATGGATCGATTGATCTTCGCGCATACATCACACAGCATTGAGTTAGACTATGAATGTGATTGCATTCTAGTGTGGTTTACGCAGGAATAATTTTGATTTGATGTTATCTGGATTGTCTTCATGTGCTATACTTTGGAATCGTTATTCTTCTTTATCTATCACCTTACCTCCAATTCATGTATAGGCAGTTATATAATAAAGAATATACTTAGTTTATGAAGTACTGTATTCTGTATATATGAGAAGATCATTTCTCAAAGTAGAAAACCATTTTCTATTTTGCAAAATTAGATTTTATCATAATACTCTTCAAAATTCCCCTTTTGCACTACATCTCTTCTGAAAACAAAATTTAAATCTCCTGTTGAATTCAATCTCGATAACAATTTTTCAATGAAATTCTAAACGGATAACTACCATTTGAATTTCAAAATGGATACCCATTCAATTTAGAGCAACTTTTGTCCTTTCCATAACAAAACATGCATTGACTTTTCTTGATTTTCACGAGATGGTGACTCCTCCACTAAGTCCATTATTGAATTACCTTCCAAATAAGTTGAAAGGTTAGAGTTGATGAATCTTTGGGCCATATCTCTTGTAATTGGGCATTGTGGTCAATCATCCTCTCCTGGTTTTTTGAGGATATAACCTCAAATCTTTTTCAAGTTTCAACTTCATATCATCTTCTTCATCACTAATGTAAGGAGATAAGTCTTGTATGTTGCAATTGGTTGAGTATCTTTGAGATAGAGCATTGTCCACTACATTAGTGTTGTCTTTCTTGTACTTGATTAGATAAGAATATCTTTCCAAAAACTCAACTCATTTAGCATGTCTTCGATTCAGCTTACCTTAACTTTGCATGTGCTTAAGGGCATCATGATCGGTGTGAATAATATACTCCTTGAAAAGAGGTAGTGTTGCCAAACTTCAAGTGTCCTTATAACATAATAAAACTTCTTGTCATATGTAGAGTAATTCAAGGCGATTCCCTTCAACTTTTCACTAATATAGGCTATTAGATTGCCATTATGCATAAGTACAACTCCAATTCCTACTCTGGACGCATCACGCTCAACTTCAAAAATTTTGTTAAAATCGGGTAATGTAAGGACCAGGGGCATTGCATAATTTTTCTTTAATCACTCGAAAATGTTTTTGACATGCTTGATTCCATGAGAACTGTAATGACCCGATTTTCCTTACATTTAAAAACATGTAATTTTGAACATGCATAAATTTAAAACTTTTTTTCTTTTCTATTAAATTCTTTTGTTCGAGTTTCATAGCGGAAGACTTTTCTTAAAACTATTTAAAAATGTTCAATAAAAATCATTTTCTTAAAAACATTTACAACTTGGAAAACTTTGCTTAACAAAAAACAACAATCACTTTTAATTTACAAAAACTTTTTCCATTTTCTCTTTACCTTTAGCCTAGCCAGCCACCAAGTTCTACACGTGCAAATCCTTTATCAACTGTTCCTTATACTAATCTAGCAAGTACCTACATCACAAGACTTAAACTATGAGCCTAAAACTCAATAAGTTATATAAAAATAGGCAGTATGCAACATACTATGCAGCTTTTAAAATCCATATGCAATTTTTTATTTTCGTTTTCTGTTTCCGTTTTTTGTTTTTATTTCCATTTCGGTTTCTTTTCTCTTTACATTATCCGTTCGGTTTCTGGGATCCCGCTTGCAAACTAACCTCACGATCTCATTCCCAATGCGGGCTCCCACTTGTGGACAATTGGAAACAAGTCTATTTATGTTTACGGTTACAGTTTTGTTTCAATATCTTTTATGTTTACATTATCCGTTCAGTTGCCAGGCTCCCGCTTGCAAACCAACCTCACGGCCTCGTTCCCAGGGCTGGGCACCCACTTGTGGACCATTGGAAACGAATCTATTTACGTTTACGTTATAGTTCTGTTTTAGTATCTTTTCTGTTTACATTATCCGTTCGGTTGTCAGGCTCCCACTTGCGGACTAACCTCAATGCCTCATTCCAGTGCCGAGCTCCCACTTGCAGACCACTGGAAACAAGTCTATTTATGTTTACTCTATTTATTCTATTTAGTTTGTTTGCCTATTTGCCTTTGATGATGTGATGGATAGTCATACAGCCCAAATGAAGGTTGTCCACTTCGGGTGATCAGCCTTTGAGAACGTCGTACACTTAGTATGAACGAGCATCTATTATACCATACAATACTATATCCTCATAGCATGATCAGTATAAATCCTATAATCCTCAAAACATGATCCATATCAAATCCTTAACTTAAATCTATAAAAATATCATTAAAAGAACTATAATTTAATAAACACCCAACAAGCATCAATATGTCCTCGAAACATGATCAATATCTTAATATTCTAATAAAACAATAAATAGTCAGCAAGCAAAGACCAAAACACATATAATATCACTTACCTCTCGTCCTTAAAGTGTTTATGCACTTAAGTCCTTATTCCTTTTTAATACCTTCAAAATAATAAAATATACAATCATCAATAACTAATCAACTAACCCAATTTTTGGACATATATCTTAATAGCACACATATACCTTGCAATTCTATTCCAAAACAATTTGTAACTAAACCACATTTATCATTCTCTTAATTTTCATATTCATTCTCACAATACATGGTAGCTCCAAAATCCATTGATTACCATCTATAAGACAATCCATAACATATCCTTAATTATTTCTACCAACACAGTAATTAAATAGTAGAACCAAACCCAATAACATTTATCATTCAATAACCGAGACATAGATCATAAATCCAATCAGAGCACATCCATTGTAACACCTCGACTTTTTAAGTTGGACAACTATCTAGGTATTACCAAGGACGTGTTTAGAACGTTAAGTCTAAGGGTATTCCATAACGTTTTTTCCGTATACGTGATGTAATCAAGTGTTGGAGTATGGAGATATTACATCTCGTATTTATACATGTCATGTTATGACATGTGTTTATGGGGAAATTGTTATAGGATAGGAGTTAAGTCAAAAAAATGTGAGGAAAGGCTGTCCAGGGCATTTACGGATGCTTGTGGACGACACTGAGGACGCATTATGTCATCTGCAAGTGCATTACGTAACGTCGCCGATGCTTAAGACACCTCAAGGATGAGGATTCGCGTCCTAATGTGTCTGGAAATCGACTTCCGAGTGCATGCGGACGAGAAGTGTCGTCTGCAAGAGCATTGCAAGTCACCCTCAACCTAGGAATGACTCGGGACGTGATTCTGCGTCCTGACTTCTTTGTACAGTGGAGTCACGAACGAGGTCCCAAACGATGCGGACGCAAGTTGCTTCATCCGCATCGAATCTGTCCAACCCTGGATAGTTTTGGATGGTTGCGGACGACTGCAGACAAGTAGTGGCCTCCTCCGATTTGCCTCTATCCGATTTTGGGACACTTTTGAACGATACACGAACGTCACGTGCGGACGTGACTTGGCATCCGCAAGTCACTTGTGGACGATACGGATAGGATGGGGAGGCTTTCCCCGTTCAAAGTCACCAAATTCCCTGTGAGATTTTAGCCTAGCGGACGAATGTGGACAAGCCTTATGTGTCCACACTCGTCCGAAATAGCCCAGTTCTGCTTAATTTTAATGTTAATGATTAGAAATCCTTGTCGTTTAGCAAATTAATGCACTTGTGGGAGACAAGAATCGACCCCTCCCCTCTCCTTGGATGACGAAATCTTCGCCTCCATGCCATAGCCCACATCTCTCCCTTCCCTTATGCACTCATGGTGTCCCTCCCCTCCAGGTAATGCCTTCCCTCTCCCCTGCCATCTCTTGCATTTTAGTCTTTAGTTTCCCCTTTCTATGAGAAGCTCTCCTCCCCTACGAGAGCTCTGCCTGCGTGAATGTGTGAGTTGAGTGAGTTGTGAGTTAGCCATTGGATTAAGTGTGTGAACGTGAGTGAAGTGAGGTGAGTTAGGAAGTTAGAGTTGTGAAGGTGTGAGCTACTAGGTGTTGCTCCCTACCGTCTGTGAGTGAGCTGGGAGCTTGAAGAAAGTTGTCTCTGTCTTTAGATCATCAAAATTGGTAAGGAATTAGGGATGTCTTGGCCAGTTGGAGGCCCTACACCACAAGTGGGTGTGCATGAGTTGTGCTTCCTTGCTAATTGATAGTGTAGATTTATTTATGCTCTGTGATAATTCCCTTGAATGATATTATGTTCTTTTGTTTTATTGCTCTGTGATATTTCCTTAGTATTAGCTCTGGTATTTATTAGTGTTGTGATTAGTTACTTGTAGATGCTGTTGATGAATAATGGTTGTGAAGTATAGAGTAATTGTGGTGAAATAGAGGATGATAAGCTGAAGATGAGATAGCGTGAATAAACTAATTTCCCCTTTTCTTATGTCGGTTTTATTCTTGTTGCTTATTCTCTCACTTGCTATTAGTTAAATTCTCTGTATAAGCATGTTCAATTTAATATAATTATCATCCTTCTTTGAGCATATTAATATAATTAGAATAAATTAACTAGCATGTTTAATTAACTAGGTTAATTAAATTACTAGTTGTCTAATTAATCATTGCTAACTAAATTAACTAATCAATTGGAGTAATTAATCAGGCTAAGCATGTTAGTTAACTAGAGTAACTACTAGAATCATAATTATACACTGGCTTAAGCACGTTTAATTCGAGTATGCTTAATAGCATATTAACTAACTAGGTTAATTGACTAGATGTGACTAATTAGTAAGCATGTAAATCAACTAACTAACTAAGCATGTTAATTGACTAATGAGCATGTTTAGTGATTTTTATTATTTAATTGAGCATGTAAATTAATTAGGGTTCTACTAGACTAATAATCGTGACCTTGAGCATGTTAATTAGCTAGTTGAGCATGCTAATGAACTAGCATAATTAACTAAAGTAATTGATTGATCATGGTAATTAACTAGAACAATTAACTAAAGTAATTAAACTTGAGCATGTAAATCACATAGGATAACTCAGTAGAATAATTGCCTAGAATGATAAATGTAAGGAGCATGTAAATGGACTAGGAAAGTAACTAAGATATCTAATTGAATAAGAAACGTAATTAATCCTTGAGCACGTAAATTAATTAGGATAATCAACTAGGTTAATAATTGTAACTCGACTTACGCATGATAGTTAATTAGGATACCTATTAGCATGATAAATGTAGTTATTTCCTAAGTATGTTAATTTAAATAAATTACTTGCATGTTTACCGTATTTGTATGCATTCGTTGTTTCAATTCGATATTGTACTTGTTTTCTATTGTACGCAGCTATTTCCTTCTACTATATGTTTTACTTTCTTTATATGCGCAATTTCAATTGCAATTTACTTTCAATTACTTCTATGTGCACTTCAATTATTATGAATGTTATGTTGTGAAGCATCATGCATCATGATAGGTTGAGAATGTATCGTCATGCATCATGTTAATAGAAATCATAGGAAGTGTCACCTTGGTGGTGGTACGCAAGCATGCATAAGTGAGGTAAATGTTAAGAAAAAGAAGAAGAAAAGGGAATTGGGAGTGGATGGGTAGCGGATGTAGTCTGCAATATAGGCGGAGCCCCTCCCTTATAGGGTATGGGAGTTCTAGATTGCAAGTAAAAGGTCAAATCCGATCACTATGTCATTACACGAGAAAAACCTCTCAATTCCATCTCAAAGCACAAGTAAGGAATAAATGGATTAAAGTAACTATAAAGTAATAAACTAGTAAAGGACATAATGAAAGGATTGGTTTAGGTGGCCCCCATTCCAAAATGGACAAAAGAGTGACATTCACCTTGCATTTAACCCTTTTCCTTACTAAGCCTTTAGGCTTACAGTTACTTGTGGTGTAGATATAGGTACGTGTACGTAGAATAAATGCACAGACGTAGGAGTAACAAAAAGATGAACAAACAATAAAAAGCAAAGGATGATGGATTTGCACGCGCGAGAGAGTTCGTGGCTGGCCAGGCATAAAAAGGGTAAAAGAGAAATAGTTTTAATTAAGTTAATTTTTCTAAATTGTAATTAAGTTAAGTTTTTCATATGATGTTTAATTGTCAGCTTCATTTATTAAATGCAGTATTTCAATTGTTTAGTATTTCTTCCTGAAATGATTTAATTACGCTTCCGCAAAGTTTTAAACAAATGATTTTATAATGCTTCCTCATAGTTTTATTAATGGGATTTTCATAACGAGTTTTATGAGCGGTTGGTAGCGGTCCAGTTTAGGCGCTCTCTGATTTTTTTTTAAAAGTTTCGAATTTCCTCGCATTTTAAAGGATTTACAAAAAATCAGGTTGTTATATCCATCTTCCTTTCTAATAACCATAACCAACAAGGCAGTAATTAATCACATAATCGAACTAAATCAACAATAGTGCACAATATCCCTAAGCCTTTTATCATCTACTTTTATCCATAATCATAAATCCAAGAAGGAGATCATTATACCAGAGGCACCTAAGAAGAAAACAATGGACTTCTCCCTCCATCTTCTTCTTCTTCTCCTTCTTTATTCTTCTTCATTTCCTCTTGGCCCATTCCCTTCTCCAAAGACTCTCATTCCTACCTTTCTCTCTTTCTTTTCTGTTCTCTTCTTTGTCTAGAAGCTCACATCTCTAGAAGCTCGCCTCACTGAACTCTCTCACTTTCTTTAAACTCTCTTCCTTCATTTCTTTTCTTCTCCAAAGCCTCTCTGATGTGCCCCAAAAATGCACAAAGACAATTCAAAGCTATTGGGCAATTCGACTAACGTCAATCAATGATGTGTTTCCAAATGGGGGTTTGGAAGGGTGCAGAAGCGAAAAAAAGGAACACGGGAGATCCATGGGGGTGCTCGGACTTATTCTTGATGGAATGGACTTAGCTCACCTTGCTAAGTGTGGAGAGAGGATTAACTTGAGGGATCAAGTTAATTGATGTACACTTACACTTTACTTGGATATGATTCACTAAGAAAAATGGAGGCTAGCTTGGATATGACTCACGAAGCTACGGTTTGGATATGGCTCACCAAAATAAGGGATAGCAAAAAGAGAGTGAAATAATTTCACAAACTAAACACAAGAGTTTTTTTATTCAAAGTTGATTGTCTTTTGAATTACAAAAGGGGGGTATATATAACCCATCTTGGACACAAATTACAATGTAAGTAATAAATAGATGTTAATAACCAACCACTTAGGAAGAGAAAAGGTCATTAGCAAACGAAGACAAACATTAATTACTTAGAAGAAGGGGGATGAGAAAGAGGGATGATTCATCACTTAGGGAAATGAAAAGAGTCTAGAAAACTACAAGAGCATCTTGGAATATGAATTGTCATCTCTAGATCCTTCTTTGGTGAGACAAGGCTTACCTAAGAAGATGTAAAGTTCTTTTAGTAATTTCAATGCCACCTAATACATTTAAGGAGAGAAATTGGGCCAAGGATGTGTGGGCTTTCTCTTCTTCTCCAATTGGACTTGGTCCCACCCATTTGATTAAGTGTGTGGGCTTATCTAAGTCCATGGTTGTAGGGCCGTTCTCCAAGCTTCCATGGAAGTGAATTCCTAATTGTTGTCTGTCAAAATGTGATTAAATGTCGAGGAGCCTCCTTGTCATCATGCGTTGGTTCGTGCTCAAGTTCTTCTAGTTTATTTAATCCTGAAAAATAGTAACTAATTATATAAGCAATGAGTCTATTGGCTTGGGTCCGGATGATAGGACCTTGGGGTGCATCATACTCCCGAGGTTGAAAAGGATTTGTCCTCAAATCCAAGGAGTATTCATCATTATCTTCTTTTCATGCCTTCCACCCAGATCAAATGGGAAATTCAAGTTGACACAAAGCATAATGACTTCCATTTTCAACTGACCATAATAAGCAGCAAACAAACAATCTTCCATCTTCTCATTAGGCATGCTAAAGTTATCAACTTCAATTGAAATCTTATGATATATAGAGTGATCAACATGAGCATCAATGACAACATTTCCAATCCCAAGTGGTATTACATATCATCATTATTCTTTACCCATCCAATATTAAAATCCAAATCAATTAAGGAACTCGACAGTAAGTACCTTACTTGCTGGTCTTGGAAGTGTGGCTCCTTTGGAAGTCCAATTCTATGAATTTGGAGAGATGGAGGATCATGACATTCTAAGAGGACATGCACCTCTTGTTTGCAACATTCTTTCGTGAGCACTTTTTTTTTCTTTCAGAATAAGTACCGAGGAAACATTCTTGTGAACAAGGTCTTCCAACTCAGAGCATTCCTCTTCAGACAACTCTGCTTTCATGCTCGGGAAATCCAAAGATAGCAGTGGTCCTTCTTTCGGTAATATGACCACCTCCGTAAGCTTTTATTCTTGCTTAGTTACTGCCAAGAGTTATCTTTACATCCCTCTTCCACAATATTCTCCTTAGTCCTGTCGGATTCTTTTACCACTAGAATATTACTCTCGGCTTGTAATGTGGAAGAACAATTAGACTTTTGTATCAACGCCAAATTGTCACTCATGCTGTCCAGTATTTGACTGACCTTATTGAAAATGGCTTTCAACTCCTGACCCTCAGATCGTTGACTCTTAGAAAATCTCTTTGTGGATGGAGCAAATTTTCTTCTTAAGTATTTATTCATCAAATGCCACATGTTGATGTCTTCTTCTCTGTTTTCTTTTCAGTAGGAAATTAGTTTGTCCCACCATCTTGAAGCTCTTCCTCGAAGCTTTGGAGAAATAATTTTTACCGTGCTCCTTTCCAAAAAATACAACCGTAGAAAAATTTTGTCAACCTCGCCTTCCCAATCCAAATAGTCTTCAGCAATGATTGAACTGTCAAAAGTTGGGATAGACGCCAATAACTCATTTTCTTCTTCACTATAATATCTTGCATACTAGTAGCCTTGTTTCATCATAAGAGAAGACCAAATTATCTAAATATTAGAGTAATAAAATAGAAGCAAGGGAACTTGGAAATTTGCAGGCTCTGATACCAAATGATGTGCCCCAAAAATACACAAAGACCATTCAAGGCTATTGGGCAATTCGACTAACGTCAATCGATGATGTGTTTCCAAATGGGAGTTTGGAAGAGTGCGGAAGCAAACAAAGGAACAAAGGAGACTCATGGGAGTGCTCTGACATATTTTTGATGGAATGGACTTAGCTCACCTTGCTAAGTGTGGAGAGAGGATTAACTTGAGGGATCAAGTGAATTGATGTACACTCACATTTCACTTGGATATGACTCACCAAGAAAAATGGAGGCTAGCTTGGATATGACTCATGAATCTACAGTTTGGATATGACTCACCAAACCTACTAACACTCAATTTGGCTATGACTCACCAAAATAAGGGATAGCAAAAAGAGAGTGAAAGAATTTCACAAACTAAACACAAGAGTTTTTGATTCAAAGTTGATTGTCTTTTGAATTACAAAAGGGGGATATATATAACTCATCTTGGACACAAGTTACAATGCAAGTAATAAATAGATGCTAATAACCAACCACTTAGGAAGAGGAAAGGTCCTTAGCAAACCAAGACAAACATTAATTACTTAGAAGAAGGGGGATGAAAAAGAGGGAAGATTCATCACCTAGGGAAATGAAAAGAGTCTAGAAAACTACAAGAGTATCTTGGAATATGAATTGCCATCTCTAGATCCTTCTTTGGTAAGGCAAGGCTTACCTAGGAAGATGTAAAGTTCTTTTAGTAATTTCAAGACCACCTAATACATTTAAGGAGAGCAATTGGGCCAAGGATGTGTGAGCTTTCTCTTCTTCTCCAATTGGACTTGGTCCCACCCAATTGATTAAGTGTGTGGACTTATCTAAGTCCATGGTTGTTGAGCCGTTCTCCAAGCTTCCATTGAAGTGAATTCCTAATTGTTGTCGGTCAAAATGTGATTAAATATCGAGGAGCCTCCTTGTCATCATGCGTTGGTTCGTGCTCAAGTTCTTCTAGTTTATTTAATCCTAAAAAATAGTAACTAATTATATAAGTAATGAGCCTATTGGCTTGGGTCCAGATGATAGGACCTTGGGGTGCATCACTCTGTGTCTTTTTCTTTCTTCAAAGAAGCGTTTTGTATAAGCTTCCCTCAAATCCCAAAATCTCACCTACCTCTTCATAGGAGTTGCCATGTGTAAAGGAAAGCACATGTGGAGGGATCACATAAACAGCCGCTCGGGATTCACGCCTCAAACATAAATTAGGAAATCATCTGAACTAATGCATTTTAAAAAAAATTTGTGCAACCAGTTGATCATTTGATCGACCGCTCCCACATAGCTAAAGCTATATGCTCGACCTTTCCCACATGCCAATCTTTATTTTGCCTCTATCCTATTTTCTAACCAACCAAATCTTAATTGCTCAACCGCTTCATCGACCGCAGAACTAAGATACAATTTGTAATATATTTCAGTCAATCTCCTCGACCACATTCATAACCGCTTACTCGACAACAAAACTTAGGAACACTCTGTAATATTTAGTAGTTGACCGTTTAGTCGACTGATTCCTTCATCGTCGACCAAATCCTTCTTTCACCCACTGCTATCTCTTACTCAACAATTCCTTCACTGCCATTACACCTAAACGCCATTGCAATCATGTTAACTCAATCCTTTCTTCTCTTTTCAAATTTAAGAATCTTCCAACTAATAACACATCACTTAACATGTAATAAAACTTTAATCCACTCTAATAATTGTCATTGATTATACCAACTTATTAGGTATTAAAAGAACTCCTTTTCTTTCTTTGTGCAATCCGTTATGGGGGCTCATTAAGGTGCTAAAATCTTGAATAAACCTCCTATAGAAAGATGGTAGGCCATAAAAACTTATTACCTCGGTAATGCTTGTAGGGGTAGGCCATTCTCAAATGGCTTTGATCTTTGAGCCATCCACTTTCATTCCATGCTTAGAGATAATGAAACCAAGGAAATAGACTCTTTCTTATACAAATGAATACTTCTTTATGTTTCCATAGAATTTGGTTGATTGAAGTACTTCAAAAAGTTGTCTAAGGTGCTCAACATGTATAGATAGATTATCACTATAAACCAATATGTCATTGAAGTAAACCACCACAAACCTTCTTAGAAAGACTTTGAGCATATGGTGCATGATCCGCATAAAAGTGCTTGGTGCATTTGATAATCCAAAAGACATAACCATCCATTCATATAAACCATACTTGGTCTTGAAGGTCATCTTTGATTCATCTCTCTCTCGTTCTAATTTGATGATATCCACTTTTTAAGTCAATTCTTGAGAAAATAGAGGCCCCACTCAATTCATCCAACATATCTTTATGCTGAGGGATTAGAAACCTATACTTGATAGTGATTTGATTAATAGCTTGGCTATCCATGCTCATCCTTATACTGCCATCCTTCTTTGGTGCTAATAGTGATGGCACGACACACGGACTTAAAGATTCTCTAATGAAACCCTTATCTAATTGCTCGGTCACTTGTTTGTGTAATTCTTTGGCTTCCTTTGGATTTAGTCTATAAAAGGGCCTATTTGGAAGACTTGCGCAGGGTACCAAATCAATTTGGTGCTCAATACCTCTAATCGGTAAAAGCCTTTGAGGAAAATCTTTGGGGAACACATCTTAATACTCCTCCAAAAGAGCTAGAACTGACTCATGCATCTCTCACATCTGAACAAGTTTGTCAAGAAACATCATGCTAACTAGAAATTAACAATAAGTTAGTTATTTAACATGCTTGTCTAATTAATCATTCTAGTTAGTTAACTACTCTAATTAATTGTCATGCATCAAGAAATGATTAGGTTACTTAAACTTGCTCCCCTAGTTAATTAACATGTTCATCTAGTTAGTTAATTAACATGTTCAAGTAATTAGTTAATTAACATACTCAAGGATTAATTATTTACCCGAGTTAATTTAACATGCTCAATAAATGTACTTAAGCATACTCAAATTAATTATTGTTAATTAGTCGATTCGACATTGGTTCACATGCTCAGATTAATCAAATTGTTTACATACCTAGATTAACTAGATTGGTAAACATGCTCAACCGATTATCATACTCAGGATTCTAGTTAATTAACAATCAAACAGGATCAACTTGTAATAATATATCGTAAGTATTGATACATGTTAGATTAGGCATGCTCAAGCAATAGTTGCAATTAGGATTCTAATTAATTAACACTTAAATCTACTTGGCCTAGTTAAGTTAACATGCTAGTTAATTTAACATGGATATCAACAAAGGAAATGACAAAACAATATATATATATTGAATGAAAGAAATGACAGTTGACTGATCATAAGAATGTAATCTAAATAGCAAGTAAATAATACATGACATAACATTTAAGGAAATTCGTAACCCATTCATACTCCTCATCATTCCCCCTTCGTCATTCTATTCTCATCACATACAGACATTGATCATTCATCATAGAAACTAACAACAACTAATAATAAAGAAATATTTACCGGGTATCAAAGTAACGCGTATAATCATCGAACCAACAAGGCAACAAAGCAAAGCATTCAATCGCAGGGCCAACAAGGAATATCACATAACTAATAAAACCTACGAAGTGCTAACAAACTACACTATCAATAAAAGGGAATATTTAACAGCAAGGAAGTCAACGAAGGAATTCACAACATAAATTCATCCAAGGAAAACCAACGCTACTCAGGAACACTACTTGTGGGTAGGGCCTCCTCTGGCCAAGACACACTCATTTCCTTACCTCAATTCTTTATTGCACGTTGCACTTAATCGCTATCATTCCTCTCTTTCCGATACCTTCACAATTAGAAACATCTATCATTAATAATTATGATGTATAACTTTCATTTCCTTTCATATTCTAACCCATCTCAAGTCAAACCCTCTATAGTATATAAAGCATACGTCCAATATATTCCTCAACCATGTAACAGTTTCTAGCAATAACAGTAGAGAGTAATTACTCTTGAATATGACAATATGATCATCCTTAAATCATTAACAGAGGTGCTACTTATCAACTAGAGCTTCATGCTTCACCTAGGTCAATAAAGACAGTAGCTCAACTAAAACAGATAATCCATCTTATCCAACATAGAGAGTTCATCTAACCTTGATCCAACAACAAGGCATTTTCATACATGTATTCCCTCATGATTTAGAATATCAATTTAAACGCTTCCTACATCCAACAATTCACTCATAACATTTATCCTTAACAATTTATGCCTCAGACTAACAATTTATAGAGAAGAGATTTAGTTACCAAGGGGAAGAACTGAGACATCCGAGAGCAAGAGTTTTAATCCCTCTAGAATGCCATTGTCATTCTTCTCTCTCACAGCTCTATCATCCAGAGAGCTTTCTCCCGTTCACCATAGCACTTTTTACGCTCTATCCATCCCTCTATTCTCCTTCTACATTTCTACGTCTTCTAGAGGGTACCCAACACCCTACCTCTACCACAAGTCGTGCCTTGCCATGCCTCTGCTATTCCTCCTTGTCCATGCTGTCGGTTTCTACAAATCAGAACCATGAGGGCAAAACTGGACCGCAAGCTAGACCATGGCCTTCGACCGGTCCAGCCTGAACCTCCATCCAGCCGTTTCTTCCCACGAACCGTCGCCCCCTGTTATCAACCCGAGGCAGGGATTCACCGACCCACCAGCCAATCCCAACACTCGCTGCCAAGCAC
>JAJTVF010008299.1:0-10299 GCA_022433065.1 Begonia loranthoides
GAGATTGTTAGCCTTTTTGTTAGGCTAAGTTTTATTTTGATGATGACAAAATCCAATAAGTTGTTTATCCTAAAACTAAGCATTTGCATATAACTATTGCATATTAGAATTCTCCAAATAAGTTATGGAATATACCAACGATAAATCCATGCACAATGCTACTAAAATACAACTTATATATCCTTCTCCCCCTTTTCGTCATAATCAAAAAGTAATTCAAGGGGAGGAGAGTTCAAACACAATCATGAAATATTATCAAAATAAGATTAACATTAAATTCTCCCCCTTTTTCAAGTAATCTATCCAAGAATTAAACCATTGAGGGAATTAGTATTAGAATCTAAAGATAATTTCAACAAATAATTCTATTGAAAACAAATTTCTTCCCCTTTAATCAAGAAATTAATCCACAAATCAGACAAAGGAGGAAAATAAGCATTAACATTCAATATATAATTTAATTACTCCTAGAGCAATTATCAACAAGTTAAGACTATCTCTCCACTTAATCAATGAATCTAACCAAGAAGCAAACCATGGAGAGAAATATAGATTCCCGTTCAATTTGTGGTTAAAAGGAAAGCTACCAATTGTAAATAACCACAATCACAAAAATTTTTAACAAAAATATTCTCCCTCTTACATTAAGCATAGAAACTCATTTGAGGGAATATAAACATTAAAGTTCAATGAGTGATAAAAGATAAGATACCAATCTAAGTAACCACAATCACAAAAAAATATCATCCCTCTTTGTCATTTAGAATACACACCTATTTGAGGGATTTAACATTCCAATTCAATTTGGGTGTAAAATATGATACCAATTGAAAAATCACCACTAGGAAATATTCAATCAAAAATATTTTCCCTCTTTTTGCTCATTAAGCCTAAACATATACGAGGGTATTATGCATTTAAGTTCAAATAATAAGCACAAAAAAGAATGAGATTCAAGAAATGAATACCAAATGTAAGAACTAGAATACAATTTAATATTAAGAATTGTAAAATCATTTGTGCTAAGTATTGATACCAATAGTAAGTTCAAAGAGATTTCTAAGAGAGATACCAATGTGTTAAATCAAAATCAATTCAAATATCTCTTCCCCTATGTTAATCACAACAACAACCTAATGGGGATATACCACACATTTACAATATTTGCTCTCCCTCTTAGAGCAACAATAAAACAAATTTAAATATTTCTTTCCCTCTTTAAAATTTTCAACAAGTATATAAGAGGGTAACTAAACAAGAGATAGAACCATCCAAGTTGAAACAAAATATATACCAATTGAGAAACAATCTATGAATGAGTTCCAATTTTGAAAAGTAAATTTTCTCCCCCTATTGTTATGCACATAGTCAAATAGTTAGGGAATCTAAATAGGATACTAAATGAAAATCCAAAGAATATTATATCAATTGTAGAGAAAATATGATTTCATTGATACCAAAACAAAATAGTTTCATACATGATACCAATTAAAAATTAAGTCCAATGATACCAAATTTTTGAACGGATACATAATTGTTAAAATTCAAACTCAAACAATGATTGATACCAATTGAAAGGTTTCAAAACAAAAATCATTATTGATACCAATTGATGAAATGAAAGCTAATTTCAAAAATACTAATTGATATAACTATCTTTCAAGGATATTCAAGGTAAGAACCATTCATCTTCCCCTAAATCATTGCATACAATTAAAACATTGGGGATGGAAATTCAAGATAGATACCAATTATAGAAGTTTAAAACAAACAATTATAGATATCAATTTGAAAAACATCTACAAAACTTCTTCCCCTTTATAGATCTCAAAACTAAAAACTTTTGGTGAAACAAGTTGAATCAAAACAATTTTAATTTCTCCCCCTAAATCAATTAACAAAATTCAATCTATGCGTAAATCCATAATTAAAAACAAATCAATTTTCTTTAAAACATTTATCTTCCCTTTCATTAATTTAAAGGAAAGGAAGAATTATCAAAGTTATAAGCCAAAGGGGAAGCAAATTTATCGAAACTAAAAATTAAAATTAACATTTATGAACAAGTCAATAAACTCTATACAACTTGAAATTCTCCCCCTATATTCATGATCTAAATAGCAACTATGGGGAATTTAAAAATTAAAAAGCAAATCAAGTGTCTATAACATTTATCTCCTCCTTTTATCATATACACATATAATCCAAAGGAGAAGTTCACAACAAATCTTTGAAAAGGTATAATAATTGTCCATAGCAATGATCTCTCTCTTTTAAAAGAATCAAAACCACATCAAGAGAGTGTTCTAAATTTTCAAGAATGGAACAATTTATGTCTCCCCCTTTTTATCTATAGCAAAATCAATTCATAGGGGAGACCAACAAATCAAAATTGATATCCAACAATTCAATATATAAAACTAGAAAACTAATTGTTGGAGGCCTAATCTCAAGCAACAAAAATAATCCAAGACAAGACTTATAAAAAAAAAAAATTAACTTAGAGATACCAATTGTAAAATACAAATTTCAACCTATAAGCACACTATTAATATCTTCCATTCCAAACTCAAAAATATAGAAAATAAGTTCAAAGCTATGTATTAACGAATTTGAGTTAATTCAATTAAAAAAATAGAAAGGCAAATTAAGTCAATTGTCAAATCTAACCTATTCACTATTAATTCAAATTAAGAAAAGCAAATTTAATTTCTCACCCATAAATCAATGATTAAAATAAAATCTATGGAGATTTTCAAAGTTTAAATTAAGAGCGAAAGCAAACTTAGTAAAATTAAGACATTTGTATTAAAATTAAGACATTAGTAAAATTAAAATGTTGAACTCAAAACTATCAATTGAAGATTTACATCCAATTCAAAGCAATATTTGCAATCTAGAGATCAAATTGTTGGAATACAATCTTCAATCATCAAAATGAAAACATTATGAATCATCCTCCAAGAAATCACAATTCATTTAGCGAATAGAAATTCATTCTTATGATGTCAAAAATCTAAGCTATTAATGAATCCACAATTAAGATAGATCGCCAAGAAACAAATCCAATAGATGACTAACCAATTTTAAGATTAAGGATACTATTGGAGTTTTCATGTTTATCAATATAAAATCTATTTGAAAGTAAATTAATAAGTTTTATACAAAACTACTTTTGTCCCTCTTAGTATTAATCAATTTAATAACAAGAGAGAAACATCAAAGCGTGGCTTAGCGGAAGCAAAATCTATCTAAAATTATAATTGAAATCAACATTTTAAAAACAAGTCAAAGATTTCACTACAATTCTATTTTCTCCCTCTATTTCGTTTTTCAAATTCAATTCAAATGAGAAATCAACAAAACATCATAATTAACAAATTTTCTACTCTTCTCCCCTTATATAAAGCTAATTTTAATTCATGGGAGAAGCACATTCTCAAAAAGAGATAAAGTAATTTATTCCAAACAATCATCCAACAATCCAATATTTGCACTATCATGTTCAATTTAGAGACTAAGTTGTTGGAATACAAGCTATCAAAATATAGATTGAATGAGTAAAGACATATCAATTCCTAGATATCAAGTGAAGAAATAATCAAATTTAAGACCTATGATATCTATCTATTCACTCCAAAGACAATCAATTTATCTTAATGCAATCCTAAATCAACAAAATTGAACATCTAACATTCTTTCAAATATATGCCATTTAGAAATAAATTGTTGAAACCATTTATCAAAATACTAAGTGAATGAATAAAACCTATTTCAATCTATATATACAAAAAGATTAAGCTAACAATCAACCTAAGAAAAAAATATTCTACTAATCCAAGTCAACCAATTTACTCTACTCAATAAAGGATTCATAGCATTCAACGATCTTTTAAACCGAGATAAGAATATAAATTCATCATACTGATGTCATAAATCAAAGCTATGAATGAATCAAGAATTTATCGTTTAAATCACAACAAATATCCAACTTATATGCAACCTATCAATTGAAGCTAATCAAAGATAAACTAACAAATTCAAGAGATAATAGACAATTCAAATCCTAAATACCAATTGGAGAAATAATCAAAATCACGATCTATGATATCTATCAATTCAATCCAAAATCAATATCAAATTATCTTTCAAACCTAACCAAGAAAATAGAATTGATTCAACTCAATTCCAAACTAAGAATTCAATAATCAAATTAAATCAATTAAAACAAATTGTGTACCTCCACCAAGTTTATTCCATTTTATCGCATAGGAGGCATCCTTTGAAGCTTCTCCCCTTTTGTTGGATATTCAAGTATCCAAATCCATTTAGCTCATTGGGAGAATCTTCAACCTACAAAACAAATCAATTCGATTTCTTTGATACCCAAACCATTTTGGGTCCATTGGTTAGAGGTTTGGTTCCTTTAGGAAGCCACACAAATTTAGAATTTAAATCAGACTTTGCATCCAAAGAATAAACAAACTTTGAACTAACATTTGATTTAAATTTAGTGTTCAAATGCAAAGGATAGACAAATTTAGATTTAACATTTGAATCCAATTTAGCATTCAATTTTAAAGGACAACAAAAAGATTTATGTCCAACACAAATGCAAGAATTACAAATAGATGAACTAACAAAACGATTAGTGTAATTCTTTTTCTTTGCAAAGGGTTCATAACCAATTCCGGCTTTATCGAATGTAACTCTTTGCGAATTCAAGAGCATATTTAAATTTTTACTTCCATTAGTGAATTTAAGCACTATAGAGTTTAAATCATCATTCTTTGCTTTCAATTCACAAATATCAATCTCAAGAGATTTAATTGTATCATTAGCATCTAAAGTAGATTTAGATTTAGCATGAAAGGATTCAATCTCTTTTTCACATGATTTGATTGAAACATTCAATTCATCATCACTAATTTTCAAATCACAAATCACATGCTCATGAGAATTAATTATAGCAATCAAATCACAATTTTTAGCATTCAATGAGTCAATTTCATTTTTATGTGATTTGATAGTACCAATCAATTTATCATTCAATAATTTCAAATTACGACTATCATGCTCAAGAGATTTAAAGGAAACATTAGATTTATCAATGATGCTATGCAATTCAACAATTTGATCCTCATAAGATTTATCTAAGTTCGTATGTTTTTTGATCAAATTGCTATGCTCATTTTTCAATACTTTGTATTTATCTTTAAGCTCATTAAAACTATCTAGCAATTCATTAAGTGTATCATTATCATCATCCGAATCGGAATTGCTAGAAGAGTTTGTTACCTCAAATTCTTCGTTGACCATGAAGCATGTATTGGCCACTTTCTTCTTTTTTTCGGAGGATGAGCTTTCTTCACTTTCAATATTTGGAATTGTGCCTACATGTGTTAGCTCAAGAGATTTCCAAATATCATAAGCACTAACACATGATTGAACTTTATCAAATTCATTTTTACTCAAGGCACTAAATAAAATATTCATTGCTTGAGTATTTAAGTTCCAATTCCGTTTATCTAAATCATTGAATTCACAAGTTGGTCTAGGAAGAGATATTCCCTTTTCAATGATTTTCCATAAAAAAATAATCAATAGATTGTATAAAAATTTCCATTCTACACTTCTAATACAAATAATTACAACCATTAAAATGTGGAGGTGTAGATGTGCATTGAGCTAATTCATACATATTGGAGTCCATAATGTGCATATATATAAAATTTCCAATCAATGATAATCAATCAAATTTCACCAACAAAATTGGACAAGGAAATTTATTCCAATAGGCGCAACTTAACAAATATTAGCAATGTGCAAAAAAAAAATATCACACAAAAATTTAAATACCTGCTCTGATACTAATTGTAGGATCAATATACGCCTATAGAGGGGGGTGAATATAGCGTTTTAACTTTTTCGTGCGATATTTTAATCTCTAATAACCCTAAGTGAATTAATGCATATAATTAAAATATTGATAACAAATATATGCAATAATGTAAAGAGTGAGGGTTAGAGTAGTGCACACAATATTTGTTTACGCAGTTCGGCAAACTCGCCTATGTCCGCGCTCCAAGTTTCACTTGGAGATAACCTAAGTAATTGGCTTACGGGTGCCAATAAAACCGTTTACAAATTGACTATTAGACGGGGCGTCACCCTTGACTGATTATAAGGTAGTCAACCTTTCACTATTATAGGACGTCACCCTAAACTTGAATATTGCGGGGCGTCACCCAATATTTGACTATTGCGGGGCGTCACCCAAGTGTGATGAATTCTAAGGAAATCACCCTTTACAATCAAGCACAATACTAAACTCGGAAATTTAAGCTTAAATCTAGCTAATCCGAATTCTCCCAAAATGTAACTCACAAGTTCGGAATAGGGAGAATTGGATTTACAACACAATTAAAAGCTCACAGAGTAGTATTCGAGTATTGATTTTGCCAGGGCTTTGCCTCGAATATTCGATTCGTTAGTTATGGAGAGCTTGGTATGGACTTATATTTATAGACACTGCCACTGCTGCTTCCGAACGTCCTCATTGTCCGCACTTATCGTCCGCACGACCGTTGAAATTTTCCCGTTGAAAATATAGCCGTTGGACAGAAAAATATGCACTTGCGGATGCCAATTATATCGTCCGCTTCGTCCGCACAAATCGTCAGCACAAATGTAGAACTGGACAGATTCAAATCAGACGCCAATATTTGCGTCCGCACCGACTGGGTCTATCGTCCGCAACTGCACAAATTTGAGGGGGACGCCAAACCATCGTCCTCTTCTTATTTTTCGTTCGCACAGCTGAAGACCTGTGAATGCCATTTCACGTCTGCCTTGTCTGCGACCACAGTCCGCATATCCATCAAAATGGACAGAAGCAAATCGGACACCAAAGCCTCTCGTCCGCCTCATCCGCAGCGTCCTCAACTGCACAAACAACTTCATACTTTCACAAAATGTTTCCTCTAAGTCATATGAACCTTCTATTCTCCTGTAAAGACTTAGAGAAACACATTAAACATTCCCAATACCCTTAATCAAGGGTATTCTCAATTTAATCGATAAATATGATATATAACAATTCAATGTATAAACAACTTTTGCACTTTATTAAATTTCACATCATCTTTATCACATAGTCTAAACAATCTCCCTTATTGATGATATCAAAAACATATAAAGTTGTTTATATCCAAACCTAAGCATGTGCCACAAATATTGCATATTTGATTTGCTCAATTAAGTTATGCAATTTATCCACCAATTAATCCAAGCAACATGCTACTAAAATACAACTTATTGATTTACTAAACTAACACACAATTTAGTCATCATCAAAATAAAACTTAGCCTAACAAAAAAGCTAACAGAAAGTGCAATGCATTTTTGCAACTTTGATTGCCAAGAAACAGCACCACCTGCAAATGTAATTAAATAACCTGAAGTAGACTTACGAGTATCCACATGACCTGCCATATCTGAATCTGTGAAGCCAACTAGCTTAGGCTCACCACTTCTAAAACTGAGACTCAAATTCGAAGTACCCTGTAGATATCTCATAATCCACTTTACTGTATCCCAATGCTCTCTTCCTGGATCAGAAAGGAATCTGCTAATAACACCAACTGCATGGGCTATGTCAGGTCTAGTGCAAACCATCGCATACATCAAACTTCCTACTGCTGAGGCATATGGCAATCTAGCCATATCTTCCTTCTCTTCATCGGTAGAAGGACTCTGCATGGTACTTAGCTTAAAGTGTGTAGCAAGAGGTGTGCTAACCACTTTAGCCTTATTCATGTTGAATCTCACAAGCACCTTTTTGATGTATCGTTCCTGTGACATGTATAGCTTCTTCTCATTTCTATCTCGATGAATGCGAATGCCAAGTATTTGTTTTGTTGGACCCAAATCTTTCATTGCGAAGTACTCATTCAATTGCTTCTTTAATTTGTCAATTCTGAAAGAATTCCTGCCAATAATCAACATGTCATCAACATAAAGCAATAAAATGATAAAATCATCATCAGAGAATTTTTGGTAAAAAACACAATGATCAGAATTTGTCTTTTGGTAGCCTTGCTCCCCCATAACAAATTCAAACTTCTTATACCATTGTCTTGGTGCTTGCTTTAAACCATAAAGACTCTTCTTCAGTTTGCAAACATATCCTTCTTTTCCTGTCACTGTGAAACCCTCTGGCTGGTCCATATAAATCTCTTCCTCCAAGTTTCCATGGAGAAAGGCTGTCTTCACATCCATCTGCTCAATTTCCAAGTCTAGGCTTGCTGCTAAGGCTAGAACCACACGTATAGATGACATTTTTACAACAGGTGAAAATATCTCATCAAAATCAATGCCCTTTCTCTAACTGAATCCCTTTACAACCAATCTTGCTTTGAACCTGGGTTGTGAAGTAATCTCATCATGTTTTACTCTGTACACCCACTTGTTTTTCAAAGCTCTCTTACCCTTAGGTAACCTTACTAACTCAAAGGCATGATTCTCATGCAATGACTGCATCTCATCCTGCATGGCTTTAATCCACTTGCTTTTATGCTCATCTTCCATTGCTTCTATAAAACATTTTGGCTCTCCAGAATCAGTTAACAAAACATACTCATTAGAAGAATACCTGGAAGATGGTACTTGACCTCTAGTAGACCTTCTAAGTGGAACATCTGAAGGAGCCTCTGAAGGGGCTTCAAAGGGAACCTCTGGTGGTAAGTGCTCTTGAACAATATCATGGTTCTCCACCTGTGTTGGGACATCTGTGTTATCCAAAGCATCTGCACCCACAAGTTCTTCCTCACCTTGTCTAGGAACATGTGTGGAGGTAGCTGGATCTAAGTCAGTCAAATCATCATTATTCTTTGACACTGAAATATCTGATTTCTCAATATCCTGTATAGTTTGATCTTCCATAAATACAGCATCTCTGCTTCGTACAGGTTTCTTCTCCACTGGATCATAGAACCTGTAGCCAAACTCATCTTGGCCATATCCAATGAATACGCACTGTTGTGTTTTCATATCAAGTTTGGACCTCTCATCTTTGGGGATATGCACAAAAGCCTTACACCCAAAGACATGTAAATGATTATAGGAAACATTCCTGCTGTCCAAACTCTATCTGGAACATCAAATTGCAATGGAACACATGGTGTGAGGTTTAAAACATGAACAACAGTATTTAAAGCCTCACCCCAAAATGATATTGGCAGCTGTGAATGTGAGAGTAGACATCTCACTCTTTCAACCAGTGTTCTGTTCATCCTTTCAGCTAAATCATTCAACTGAGGAGTCTTGGGAAGTGTCTTTTGATGTCGAATGCCTTGTTGTCTACAATAATCATCAAAAGGACCTGTGTACTCTCCCCCATTATCAGTTCTGATGCACTTTAACTTCTTCCCAGTTTGTCGTTCAACTGAAGCCTGAAACTACTTAAACACATCTAACTTGATTTTTAGTTTTCAAGGTATAAGCTCAAATCTTCCTCGAATGATCATCTATGAAAGTAAAAAATACAAAGAACCACAAAGTGTCCTTGTTTTCATAGGGCCACAAACATCAGAATATACTAAATCAAGTGTACCTGGCATTCTTGAAGGAGGGGAACTCTTGAATGCAACTCTGTTTTGCTTTCCTGCTAAACAGTGAGAACATCTCTTCAATGGTGCATTCTTCAAACCTGGAAGGAGATTCTTCTTGGCTAGTATTGTCAAACCCTTCTCACTAATGTGACTAAGTCTCTTGTGCCATAACTCCATTGTGTCTTCATCATCTACAGAATTAATCTTTTCTGTAGGAATCTTTGCTTGCATAACATAAAGTGATGAACACTTCTTGCCTCTAGCCACAATCATGGAACCTTTAGTGAGCTTCCATTGACCATCATAGAAGGTATTACAATATCCTTCATCATCAAGTTTTCCTGTGGAAATCAAATTCAAGCGAATATCAGGAATATGTTAACATTTGTCAAGACTAATCTTGTGCCATTGGTGGTTTGTAAGCACACATCTCCAACACCAACAACATTGGCCAAACCATCATTTCCCATCTTTACAAATCCAAAGTCACCAGATTTGTAAGAAGTGAAGAAATCCCTTCGGGATGTAGCATGAATAGATGCACCACTATCAATCACCCAACTGGTCTCATGACATACAAGATTAACAACATCGCCCTCATAAACAATAAGAAAATCTGAACTAGTTGGGGCAACTCGATTATCTTCACCACCACTTTCATTCTTCTTGTCATTCACTTTCCCTTGTT
>JAJTVF010008307.1:0-12667 GCA_022433065.1 Begonia loranthoides
TCTCTCTCTCTCTTTCTTGCTCTCTCGCTCTCGGTTGGTGTGGGTTGGTCGTAGTTGTGATCGGCAAAAGGTTCTCTCCAACGATTTAAGAAATTCTTCTTGTTCTAGTGAAACATCCGAGCCGAGGTAAGCTTTGAATCTCCAGATTTTGTTTCAGAACATCATTGGAAGTTAGCGATCATCATTGAAAGTTAGTGATGAGCATATGAGTTTTTGTTTGAAGGGAAAAATTTTATTGGGCGTTGAGATTCGACAGTGAGGTTGGAGATAAAGATTTTGAGTTCTCCAGCGACAGATTTGGAATTTTCTTCATTAAGGTTAGTATGGTTTTCCCCAATTCCATTTAGGTTTCCAATTTCCTCAACTAGATGTTTGATTAATGGATTGATTTTGTTAATGGTCGGATTTAAGCTTTCACAAAGTGGGTCATCTCAGACACAGTCATTGTTGGAGAAAATTTCAGACTCTTCAGGTAAAACTTGGATTTTTCTATTGTTCCCGATTCGGTTCTTCAAGTGAATATTTCAATTCTGGATTTTTTTGGTTGATTCTGAGTGATGGTTGGGTTGATATGATTTTATAAAGGTTGAAGTTAGAAATTTAATTTGGGTGTCTGTGGAACTTTAGACAGTGAAGAAATTCAAAGGTATAGAAAGTTTAATTCTTTGTTCCTCTGGATAGTTTGAATTGATTCTAGTAAATATTAGGATACTGAATTACTTTGTGGATTTCTCGGTGGGTTATCAATGACGAAATGGTCGCGGCTCGGACATTCTGTCCATAGACAGAGTAACCCTTCTGTGGACTGGGAGATTCTAGGTGACAACCCAAACTCTCCCTATTGCAGCCCAATTGTGGAAGGCCCTTGGGCAAAAGGGCCAAATTTTGGAGAGGTACTTTGGGCCAGATTATGGAGGGGTCCTTTGAGCCACTTTGTTGAGAAGGCCTTTGGGCCATATGTCAAAGCTTTTGGATCAAAGTTAAATAATTAAATTATAATTACTAGTAAAATATTTATGTTTAGGTTTCAAAACTTGAGTGATATTGGACGTGTTGCTATTGGACCTTAGTGATTATTGGTTGGGCCTTAGCAATTGTTGAACCAGTTTCGAAGTAGGAGTTATTTTATATTTAACGCACATTAAATTATAAAATGTCAAATTTTGTTCTACTTTAAAATATGTTCACTCATTGTTCTGTTCGTTAAATTTAATTTTTATTTAATTATTGTTATTGATAACTAGAGTAATGGGACAGCTGAACGTGTTGTGTCTCTGGGCTCAAAACCCTAAACCTGATCATGGATTGTTTGGCTATTGCGATTGCCTGAATATCGCCGTTGTAAATTTCTGTTCATCATATTATTGTTCAATCTATTATTTCTTATATCAAATGGTGAATAATAAGAAATCTAAAACTTCAAACATGATTCGTATAAAATACAAGTTGAATATAACGTAATCCCTACAGAGTTTTGTCGACTCACCCCAAATTTGACTATATTTTTCAAGAAGTAATCAGAGTAATTCTCGTTACCACCTCAAGAAAAAAATTTGGAGTTTCCCTCAAATTTAATTATTTTAGGCTAGAGATATTTTAGTGAGTTTTGTATCTTAATTTGATCTTTTGTTCATTCGTCTAAGTTTTAGACTTTGTAAAAATTGAATTATATTATTGTCACTTCAGGACCTTTATTTTTGGACCCGATTTGTAATGTAAAATTTTAAGTCATATGTTGCTATTTATTGGATTTAAGTGAAGGTCGGACGATTCAGTCCTTTTGGGCTGGATCGTTCTCTGTTCTGTCTCAGGTCCCCTTTAGGGCGTGACAGAATTTTTGGTATCAGAGCATGGTTGACATCCTGAAGAAGTGACATTAATAAAAGAGATAATGTTATACAAGAAATGAAATTATAGTACTTTAGGATAAAGTACAAAAATCGATTTGCGTTCAGATACTGTTAGAAAAATACCTCGAAGTTATCTGTTGGTGGATGAAAGCATTTTTCTAATTGGACAAGAGGAATTTGAAGTTGACATAATTTAGTTAGAATTGATGAGGAGTACTCTTTTAAATAATTAGAAACAACTTTTTGGAATATGTGAGTCTGCGAACTCTGCTGGGTTATAAGTGTTGGCCTGTGAAGTTGAAATTTAATAACCCATCTCATATGGAAATCCAAAGTCTCAATTTCTTTAAAAAAAAATCCAATATATATACTATCTTGTATAAAATTCATTAGTCAAAAATTGGAATCTTGCAGCTGTAGATTTTGGTCTCAATAGATTTAATTTGAAGCGTTTCAACATTAGTCTCAAAATTCAACGTAAGTTATTGGAAATATTTGGTCTGAGATCTGGAGTCGTTCAAATGGGTATTTCTTGAGGAACGGCTGCAGCAAAAATTTATCTGGTCGAAGTTTATATTGAAAGGCGTAAATGATAGTGAATAATTTAAAAACCATTATTATCTCCGTGGAACATATGATTTGTTTTGCTATAATTCATACTGGGTTAAGGATGAAAAATTTTAAGGATTAATGTCTGGTTCAAGCTGTAAGATTAATGAAAAGTTAGACAATGCTCAGTGCGTGAGGTGATTTGAAGATAGATCAAAATTTGGAATAAAGGAAACTCTTAATTTTTGGAATATAAAGTTTAGTTGTGGAGATGACATATTACATTAGAATCCTAGATAACTACCGATGAAGTTGTATGACTAAGAATCACTTTAGGACCAAGATTATCAAGTGATTTACAAGCTTAGTTCTATGATTGTAGGTTTAAGTGTCAATTGAAATGTTAGAGCAAATTTTGTTCAGTATTTGAGTGAAAATGATAAATTATTGGATTGTAGTAATGAAATTCAAACTGGATGCAAAGAATGAGTTTAAGGAAAGTCCTTGAGACATGTTTATGTAGTTGGATGATTTAATGTCTGTAATTGGATTGACAAGACAATCCAAAGTAATTCAGTATTTGAGTGAAAATGATAAATGATTGGATTGCAGTAATTGGATTGAAGATTAATCTTCACTTTGATGAAGTGCGTTAAGAGTTGATGATGAAGTGTTTCACTTTTAATGCAATATGATGTCATATGATTTTTGGACACAAGTAAATAGTGAATGTTTATTTTTCTTATAGTTTGATTAGATGTAATCTTGAATTTTGACTAATTGAGTGAGTTTAAGTTCATAATTAATTGTTACGCAAATGGTACGACTTTTCATTTGTGAACGAGCAAGTTGTTGCTTCACAGGATATTTCCTTTCACATTTAATGTCTGTCTAGGAGGCAGGGAAGACTAGAGCATTATGAGGGTATGTTACTTGTTATGGGTAACTCTGAGTTATTTGACATAATTTTGTTTTTGTCAGTTATGACTAGGTCCTGACGTTCTTCTTGACGATTTGCCAGAGTTATCAGCCTATCGTGAGCTTGAGTTATGCATTTACTTTGTCCCAACAATGCTCTAGTTTTTGTTGTTTCATATTGGATGGTTTAGATGAAGGGAATGAACCTTGATTGCATCAGATGGATATGTTATGGAATGAGTTCCACTTGTTTAGTTTATCATAAGAGATATGCCAGTTTCAATGTTTGTTTGGAAACAAAGTGGTTCTTTCAAATTTCGTACATTTCGTGTTTGAAGCTCGATCAAGTGAGGATCAATAGTAATGATCTATTAAAATAAAGGAATGCATTTATTGATCAGTTGGAACGATCAATATATTTTGTCATGCATGAATTCAAGTTAGACTATCATCAATAAATTTGTTAATGAGATGTAGGTGTGATCAACATTTTGAGTTCATTATGAATGATTCGGATTTGAGATTTTGACGTTGGTTTAACATAGTAAAATCATAATTATAGGGAAGTGAATTTTCTGGCACTTGTGAATTATTTTGGTTAAATATTCCTTGAGTGATTGGGTATTGAGATACTCTTGATGAGCTTATGGAACGTCTAAGAACTTTGTTGTTAAATTTTAAAGAGCATCAATTGTAAACTGTTATACTTGGATACAACTATTGGATAGTGAGTTATATTTTTTATGCATAATGATTATGAGTCAGTATATCATTGATTTCTATCTAAATTGCTATTATGATAGCATTGGAACCACTAATGTGTATCACAGAGAGTTGGATTTTCTCGAATTTGGATTATTGCAATATCATTTAATTGCAAAGATTTCATCTATTATTGGTATCGTGACCTTATGAATAGAAATGTTAAGCTTGGTTTTAAAGGTTCATTTTTGAGAAGCTGAGATTTAAGTTAGTCATTGCGATGTTATGGCGGTAACATGAATATATTCATTATATGTTGACTATGTTGATGCATCAAGAGTTAAGTTTGAGTGCTTATTGTTGTAGAAAGATGAAATTAATACCTGCAAGCTCTGTTAGTTAAGACTGAGGATCCTAACTCATAAGTTTATGTTGGCAAAAAAAAAAAAATAGAATTATTCGATATTCTCTTGGATTCTAGAGTTTGAAATGTTTAAAGTAAATATTAAGATGTGCAGATATGTGAGAATGTGAAGAGTTATGAAACTGTTATAGAGTACAATCACGCAAAGTCACATTTGTGATTGAAAATTTGAGTCGTTTATCTCAAACTTGTAATTCTATAATTAATGTTAAAGGATTGTAAGAAATATTTGACTACTAGGGTTGATCCCATAATTGAGATATGTAACTTAGTAAGAACTCTCAAATTTCTGCGATGTGTTTGGGAAATGTAGAATCTTAATGAAGAGCTTGAAAAGAGATTTGACAAACTAAAGTAAGATGAACAATATAACTATGTGGAAGTTAGTTCTAATGCGATTATGACCTCTCATTGAATTTATTCATAGAACCTGAAATTTAGATTATGACAAAGAAATTAATGAATGTTTATAAACCAAATTTTGTTATTCGTGCGGGTAATATCAAATATTTGAAGTGTTGGACCACTGGTGTAAAAGGGCTAATTTGGAGTTAAGTGTAGATGATGTGTGATTAGATTTTGAATTATAAGCAAGTTAGAGATTGAACACTTGAAACATGCTAAGTTGTTAAGCTCTTTTCCTTTAAGTGTGAGAAACAAGGTATGACAACTATTTGGTTTTAGAATCCAGTTATCGAGGATATGTTAGATGTACGGTGATGTTGAGTTGTCACAAACAATTGATCATTCTACACAGTTCTTATATTTTCTGTAAAAATGGACTATTATGGGTTTTAGTTGAGTTGAATAAATATGAAGGTTATCGTTTGATCTTTACGCATTCTTTCAGTGACACGCCTCATTAAGAACTAAATGTTTTGATTAAGTTTAGTTCTACAGAGATATTGACCACTGAGTTAAACTTGAGTGATTTGTAGTTCTCCCTAAATAGATAGTTTGAGTTTCAGAATTATGGGATGACATTGTGAGTTATTTAGCCTCAAATATGATCAAATTCTTCAATTGTTGTTGGAATTTAAACCTATGAGACTTTTATAGGAGACAGTGCAAGCTACTGCTATGTTGAGCTGAGGGCAAGATGCAGGTAAATATTGGCTCTGTTTGAGTTCGTGTAATGATTGAGAAAGTTCAAGTAATTATGAAATGATTTGTAAATGATTTTGAGTCATTTGATGAGTTTCAAGCTGACGACATAGGAATTTGAAGAATTGACCGTGCTGCGGTATTGGTTGTTTTTGTTGTAATGGGTAAGTAAGCTCTCAAATGCATATTGGGTTTATTTGAATTATTAAGAGTGTTGGCACAATGATTTATCAATGGACCTATTTCTTCAGTTAAGTTATGTTCATAAAGTCTTTCATGTTTCTATGATGAGAAAATATATATTGGACCCATCACATATGATCTCCTGGACTGAGATACCTATTTAAGAGAATGTTTCTTATGAGGAGGAGCTTGATAAAATTATTGGTCATTACATTAGAGTTCTTTGTCATCGTGAGATACCGTTGGTGCGAGTGCAATGGAAGAATCATAACGAAGAGAAGTAACTTTGGAAATTGAATCAGAAATTATTACAAAATATCCTCACTTGTTCAATGGTACGATTGAGGTTATCCTAAATTTCGAGGACGAAATTATTTAAGTGGGGAAGAATGTAAAGCCCAGCCTTGCTGGCCCAAAAAAAAAAAATAATTTTGATTTTTTTTAAATTCCCCTATATCAAGGGAGTGTGCCGAGAAAGGGGGGATCGTCCCCCCTATTTCAGAGTGGGGGAAGGAGTTCTTCCCCACTCTCCCTTTCTCCCAAAAAAACTCTCTCTCTCTCTCTCTCACTCTCGTTCTCCTACATTCTCTCTCTCTCCNTCTCTCTCTCTCTCTCTCTCTCTTTCTTGCTCTCTCGCTCTCGGTTGGTGTGGGTTGGTCGTAGTTGTGATCGGCAAAAGGTTCTCTCCAACGATTTAAGAAATTCTTCTTGTTCTAGTGAAACATCCGAGCCGAGGTAAGCTTTGAATCTCCAGATTTTGTTTCAGAACATCATTGGAAGTTAGCGATCATCATTGAAAGTTAGTGATGAGCATATGAGTTTTTGTTTGAAGGGAAAAATTTTATTGGGCGTTGAGATTCGACAGTGAGGTTGGAGATAAAGATTTTGAGTTCTCCAGCGACAGATTTGGAATTTTCTTCATTAAGGTTAGTATGGTTTTCCCCAATTCCATTTAGGTTTCCAATTTCCTCAACTAGATGTTTGATTAATGGATTGATTTTGTTAATGGTCGGATTTAAGCTTTCACAAAGTGGGTCATCTCAGACACAGTCATTGTTGGAGAAAATTTCAGACTCTTCAGGTAAAACTTGGATTTTTCTATTGTTCCCGATTCGGTTCTTCAAGTGAATATTTCAATTCTGGATTTTTTTGGTTGATTCTGAGTGATGGTTGGGTTGATATGATTTTATAAAGGTTGAAGTTAGAAATTTAATTTGGGTGTCTGTGGAACTTTAGACAGTGAAGAAATTCAAAGGTATAGAAAGTTTAATTCTTTGTTCCTCTGGATAGTTTGAATTGATTCTAGTAAATATTAGGATACTGAATTACTTTGTGGATTTCTCGGTGGGTTATCAATGACGAAATGGTCGCGGCTCGGACATTCTGTCCATAGACAGAGTAACCCTTCTGTGGACTGGGAGATTCTAGGTGACAACCCAAACTCTCCCTATTGCAGCCCAATTGTGGAAGGCCCTTGGGCAAAAGGGCCAAATTTTGGAGAGGTACTTTGGGCCAGATTATGGAGGGGTCCTTTGAGCCACTTTGTTGAGAAGGCCTTTGGGCCATATGTCAAAGCTTTTGGATCAAAGTTAAATAATTAAATTATAATTACTAGTAAAATATTTATGTTTAGGTTTCAAAACTTGAGTGATATTGGACGTGTTGCTATTGGACCTTAGTGATTATTGGTTGGGCCTTAGCAATTGTTGAACCAGTTTCGAAGTAGGAGTTATTTTATATTTAACGCACATTAAATTATAAAATGTCAAATTTTGTTCTACTTTAAAATATGTTCACTCATTGTTCTGTTCGTTAAATTTAATTTTTATTTAATTATTGTTATTGATAACTAGAGTAATGGGACAGCTGAACGTGTTGTGTCTCTGGGCTCAAAACCCTAAACCTGATCATGGATTGTTTGGCTATTGCGATTGCCTGAATATCGCCGTTGTAAATTTCTGTTCATCATATTATTGTTCAATCTATTATTTCTTATATCAAATGGTGAATAATAAGAAATCTAAAACTTCAAACATGATTCGTATAAAATACAAGTTGAATATAACGTAATCCCTACAGAGTTTTGTCGACTCACCCCAAATTTGACTATATTTTTCAAGAAGTAATCAGAGTAATTCTCGTTACCACCTCAAGAAAAAAATTTGGAGTTTCCCTCAAATTTAATTATTTTAGGCTAGAGATATTTTAGTGAGTTTTGTATCTTAATTTGATCTTTTGTTCATTCGTCTAAGTTTTAGACTTTGTAAAAATTGAATTATATTATTGTCACTTCAGGACCTTTATTTTTGGACCCGATTTGTAATGTAAAATTTTAAGTCATATGTTGCTATTTATTGGATTTAAGTGAAGGTCGGACGATTCAGTCCTTTTGGGCTGGATCGTTCTCTGTTCTGTCTCAGGTCCCCTTTAGGGCGTGACAGAATTTTTGGTATCAGAGCATGGTTGACATCCTGAAGAAGTGACATTAATAAAAGAGATAATGTTATACAAGAAATGAAATTATAGTACTTTAGGATAAAGTACAAAAATCGATTTGCGTTCAGATACTGTTAGAAAAATACCTCGAAGTTATCTGTTGGTGGATGAAAGCATTTTTCTAATTGGACAAGAGGAATTTGAAGTTGACATAATTTAGTTAGAATTGATGAGGAGTACTCTTTTAAATAATTAGAAACAACTTTTTGGAATATGTGAGTCTGCGAACTCTGCTGGGTTATAAGTGTTGGCCTGTGAAGTTGAAATTTAATAACCCATCTCATATGGAAATCCAAAGTCTCAATTTCTTTAAAAAAAAATCCAATATATATACTATCTTGTATAAAATTCATTAGTCAAAAATTGGAATCTTGCAGCTGTAGATTTTGGTCTCAATAGATTTAATTTGAAGCGTTTCAACATTAGTCTCAAAATTCAACGTAAGTTATTGGAAATATTTGGTCTGAGATCTGGAGTCGTTCAAATGGGTATTTCTTGAGGAACGGCTGCAGCAAAAATTTATCTGGTCGAAGTTTATATTGAAAGGCGTAAATGATAGTGAATAATTTAAAAACCATTATTATCTCCGTGGAACATATGATTTGTTTTGCTATAATTCATACTGGGTTAAGGATGAAAAATTTTAAGGATTAATGTCTGGTTCAAGCTGTAAGATTAATGAAAAGTTAGACAATGCTCAGTGCGTGAGGTGATTTGAAGATAGATCAAAATTTGGAATAAAGGAAACTCTTAATTTTTGGAATATAAAGTTTAGTTGTGGAGATGACATATTACATTAGAATCCTAGATAACTACCGATGAAGTTGTATGACTAAGAATCACTTTAGGACCAAGATTATCAAGTGATTTACAAGCTTAGTTCTATGATTGTAGGTTTAAGTGTCAATTGAAATGTTAGAGCAAATTTTGTTCAGTATTTGAGTGAAAATGATAAATTATTGGATTGTAGTAATGAAATTCAAACTGGATGCAAAGAATGAGTTTAAGGAAAGTCCTTGAGACATGTTTATGTAGTTGGATGATTTAATGTCTGTAATTGGATTGACAAGACAATCCAAAGTAATTCAGTATTTGAGTGAAAATGATAAATGATTGGATTGCAGTAATTGGATTGAAGATTAATCTTCACTTTGATGAAGTGCGTTAAGAGTTGATGATGAAGTGTTTCACTTTTAATGCAATATGATGTCATATGATTTTTGGACACAAGTAAATAGTGAATGTTTATTTTTCTTATAGTTTGATTAGATGTAATCTTGAATTTTGACTAATTGAGTGAGTTTAAGTTCATAATTAATTGTTACGCAAATGGTACGACTTTTCATTTGTGAACGAGCAAGTTGTTGCTTCACAGGATATTTCCTTTCACATTTAATGTCTGTCTAGGAGGCAGGGAAGACTAGAGCATTATGAGGGTATGTTACTTGTTATGGGTAACTCTGAGTTATTTGACATAATTTTGTTTTTGTCAGTTATGACTAGGTCCTGACGTTCTTCTTGACGATTTGCCAGAGTTATCAGCCTATCGTGAGCTTGAGTTATGCATTTACTTTGTCCCAACAATGCTCTAGTTTTTGTTGTTTCATATTGGATGGTTTAGATGAAGGGAATGAACCTTGATTGCATCAGATGGATATGTTATGGAATGAGTTCCACTTGTTTAGTTTATCATAAGAGATATGCCAGTTTCAATGTTTGTTTGGAAACAAAGTGGTTCTTTCAAATTTCGTACATTTCGTGTTTGAAGCTCGATCAAGTGAGGATCAATAGTAATGATCTATTAAAATAAAGGAATGCATTTATTGATCAGTTGGAACGATCAATATATTTTGTCATGCATGAATTCAAGTTAGACTATCATCAATAAATTTGTTAATGAGATGTAGGTGTGATCAACATTTTGAGTTCATTATGAATGATTCGGATTTGAGATTTTGACGTTGGTTTAACATAGTAAAATCATAATTATAGGGAAGTGAATTTTCTGGCACTTGTGAATTATTTTGGTTAAATATTCCTTGAGTGATTGGGTATTGAGATACTCTTGATGAGCTTATGGAACGTCTAAGAACTTTGTTGTTAAATTTTAAAGAGCATCAATTGTAAACTGTTATACTTGGATACAACTATTGGATAGTGAGTTATATTTTTTATGCATAATGATTATGAGTCAGTATATCATTGATTTCTATCTAAATTGCTATTATGATAGCATTGGAACCACTAATGTGTATCACAGAGAGTTGGATTTTCTCGAATTTGGATTATTGCAATATCATTTAATTGCAAAGATTTCATCTATTATTGGTATCGTGACCTTATGAATAGAAATGTTAAGCTTGGTTTTAAAGGTTCATTTTTGAGAAGCTGAGATTTAAGTTAGTCATTGCGATGTTATGGCGGTAACATGAATATATTCATTATATGTTGACTATGTTGATGCATCAAGAGTTAAGTTTGAGTGCTTATTGTTGTAGAAAGATGAAATTAATACCTGCAAGCTCTGTTAGTTAAGACTGAGGATCCTAACTCATAAGTTTATGTTGGCAAAAAAAAAAAAATAGAATTATTCGATATTCTCTTGGATTCTAGAGTTTGAAATGTTTAAAGTAAATATTAAGATGTGCAGATATGTGAGAATGTGAAGAGTTATGAAACTGTTATAGAGTACAATCACGCAAAGTCACATTTGTGATTGAAAATTTGAGTCGTTTATCTCAAACTTGTAATTCTATAATTAATGTTAAAGGATTGTAAGAAATATTTGACTACTAGGGTTGATCCCATAATTGAGATATGTAACTTAGTAAGAACTCTCAAATTTCTGCGATGTGTTTGGGAAATGTAGAATCTTAATGAAGAGCTTGAAAAGAGATTTGACAAACTAAAGTAAGATGAACAATATAACTATGTGGAAGTTAGTTCTAATGCGATTATGACCTCTCATTGAATTTATTCATAGAACCTGAAATTTAGATTATGACAAAGAAATTAATGAATGTTTATAAACCAAATTTTGTTATTCGTGCGGGTAATATCAAATATTTGAAGTGTTGGACCACTGGTGTAAAAGGGCTAATTTGGAGTTAAGTGTAGATGATGTGTGATTAGATTTTGAATTATAAGCAAGTTAGAGATTGAACACTTGAAACATGCTAAGTTGTTAAGCTCTTTTCCTTTAAGTGTGAGAAACAAGGTATGACAACTATTTGGTTTTAGAATCCAGTTATCGAGGATATGTTAGATGTACGGTGATGTTGAGTTGTCACAAACAATTGATCATTCTACACAGTTCTTATATTTTCTGTAAAAATGGACTATTATGGGTTTTAGTTGAGTTGAATAAATATGAAGGTTATCGTTTGATCTTTACGCATTCTTTCAGTGACACGCCTCATTAAGAACTAAATGTTTTGATTAAGTTTAGTTCTACAGAGATATTGACCACTGAGTTAAACTTGAGTGATTTGTAGTTCTCCCTAAATAGATAGTTTGAGTTTCAGAATTATGGGATGACATTGTGAGTTATTTAGCCTCAAATATGATCAAATTCTTCAATTGTTGTTGGAATTTAAACCTATGAGACTTTTATAGGAGACAGTGCAAGCTACTGCTATGTTGAGCTGAGGGCAAGATGCAGGTAAATATTGGCTCTGTTTGAGTTCGTGTAATGATTGAGAAAGTTCAAGTAATTATGAAATGATTTGTAAATGATTTTGAGTCATTTGATGAGTTTCAAGCTGACGACATAGGAATTTGAAGAATTGACCGTGCTGCGGTATTGGTTGTTTTTGTTGTAATGGGTAAGTAAGCTCTCAAATGCATATTGGGTTTATTTGAATTATTAAGAGTGTTGGCACAATGATTTATCAATGGACCTATTTCTTCAGTTAAGTTATGTTCATAAAGTCTTTCATGTTTCTATGATGAGAAAATATATATTGGACCCATCACATATGATCTCCTGGACTGAGATACCTATTTAAGAGAATGTTTCTTATGAGGAGGAGCTTGATAAAATTATTGGTCATTACATTAGAGTTCTTTGTCATCGTGAGATACCGTTGGTGCGAGTGCAATGGAAGAATCATAACGAAGAGAAGTAACTTTGGAAATTGAATCAGAAATTATTACAAAATATCCTCACTTGTTCAATGGTACGATTGAGGTTATCCTAAATTTCGAGGACGAAATTATTTAAGTGGGGAAGAATGTAAAGCCCAGCCTTGCTGGCCCAAAAAAAAAAAATAATTTTGATTTTTTTTAAATTCCCCTATATCAAGGGAGTGTGCCGAGAAAGGGGGGATCGTCCCCCCTATTTCAGAGTGGGGGAAGGAGTTCTTCCCCACTCTCCCTTTCTCCCAAAAAAACTCTCTCTCTCTCTCTCTCACTCTCGTTCTCCTACATTCTCTCTCTCTCC
>JAJTVF010008315.1:0-12155 GCA_022433065.1 Begonia loranthoides
TGAAACAATTGACAATGCCAAGCTCTTGCACTTCACCAACACCAAACCGAGGACGAGGAAGACTCGTCACTGAAGCTTCGCTCTAATTGACAAAACAAGGATCCATCTAGGAGGAAGAAATCAGCCTTCGAAGATGGAATTTGGAGAGCAGGTTCTATTAATGGTGGAGAAGTGGTTGTCTAAGAATTGAAAAATGAGGGAGACGTTTTGGGGAAAAATCGCATTACATCCGCGATATCCTTGTTGGGAGGAATACGTTTCCAGAAATGTATTCTTCCCCAAATGATTTTTTTTAAAATGGGCCAACTATTATGGGCCAGACTTCACATTTTCCCCCACTTAAGAAATTTCGTCCCCGAAATTTAGAACAATCTCAAGGGTACTATTAAACAAATGGGGATACTTAGCCATCATGTCTTATTCAACTTCCCAAGTAGCTTCTCTTTCACTATGATTCTTCCACTGAACTCGAACTAGAGGTATTTCACGATGACGATGAACTCTAATTTCACGACCAATAATTTTATCAGGCTGCTCTTCATAAGAAATATCCTCTTGAAATGGCACCTCAGTATAGGAGATTACATGTGACAGATCAAAAACATACTTCCTCAACATTGAGACATGAAAAACATTATGCACATAGTTTAACTGCGGTGGCAAGTGCAGACGATACGCCACTAGACCAACTCTATCCATGATTTGAAAAGGACCAATATACCTTGGAGCCAATTTTCCTTTAACTCCAAAATGACTTAAACCTCTTCTCGGCCTGACTTTCAAAAATACAAAATCTCCAGCTTCAAATTCAACTTCTCTTCGCAACAAGTCCGCATAACTTTTATGACGACTTTGCACAAATTTTCAGTCTTTCTTTAATTACCTGAACCTAGTCAGTAGTCGCACGAATCATCTCAAGCCCAAGTCTAACACGATCTTCAGCCTCAGCCCAACATAACGATGATCGACATGGCCTTCCATATAAAGCTTCATAGGGTGAAACTCCAATACTCGTCTGATAACTGTTATTATAAACAAACTCTACAAGAGGAAATGATCAATCCAACTTTTCTCGAAATCCAAGATACAAGACCTCAACATGTCTTCGAGAATTTGTATAGTACGTTCTGATTGTCCATCAGTCTGAGGATGATGTGCAGTACTTAAACTGAGTTCGGTACCCAATTCTTTCTGAAGAGCTTTCCAAAATTTTGAAGTAAACCTTGAATCTTTGTCTGAAACAATATTTGAAGGAATGCCATGCAGACGAACAATACTATTAATATACAATTTGCTTAACTCTGAAAAAGAATAATTCATTCAAACGAGAATAAAATGTGCAGACTTCTTCAATCTATCAATGATCACCCAAACTGCATCGAATTTTTCCACTGTTCTAAGCAAACCAGTCACGAAATCCATGGTGATCCTATCCCATTTCCATACTGGTATAGGCAAAGGTTGTAACAACTCAGCTGGTCTCTAATGTTCCGCCTTAATTTGTTGACAAATCAGACATCTCGAAACATACCCAATCACGTCACGTTTCATTCCAACCCACCAATATTGGCGTTTCATATCTTGATACATTTTTGTACTGTCGGGATGAATGGCAAATATGGATTTATGGCTCTTAGCTAAAATCGCTTGCCTCAAATCCAAATCACTGGGACGACAACTCGATTCTTGAAGAATAGGAATCCGTCAGAACTAATTTTCCAACCATCAAATTGTTCACCAGCTTGAATCTTCTCGAATCTCTCTTTTAATCCTTCGTCAAATTTTCGCAAGTCTTTCACACGTTGCAAGAGTGTAGGGGTCACAATTAAGTTAAAACTCTAACTGAATGACTATCCTCTTGGAAATGCAACTCATAATCTCCAATAACTAAGCATCTCTTCCAATCATCCAAAACAAGACAGGAAAGAGATCTTTGAGGATAACGGCTTAAAGCATCAGCTACAGCATTGGCTTTACCAAGATAATAATGTAAAGTGAAGTCATAGTCCTCCATATATTCAACCCAATGACGTTATCGGAGATTCAAATCACGCTGCGAGAAAAGATATTTCAAACTTTTGTGATCACTAAATATCTCAAATTTAGCACCATACAAGTAGCTCCGCCAAATCTTTAGAGCAAAAAATAATAGCTGCTAGTACCAAGTCGTGAGTAGGGTAATTACGCTCATGTGTCTTTAATTGTCGAGATGCATAAGTTATAACTTTATCATGCTGCATCAGAACGCAACCCAAACCGACTCCTGATGCATTAGTAATAACTGCATAAGGTAAAGTCTCATCAAGAACTGTCAAAACTGGAGCAGTAGTCAATCTTCGCTTGAGTTCATCAAAAGCTTCTTGACACTTCGCACTCCAGATAAACTTCACGTCCTTTCTGGTCAACTGTGTTAGCGGCATAGCAACGGAAGAAAAGTTTTGCACGAACCGTCGATAATAGCCAGCTAAACTCAAGAAACTGCGTACACTAGTAACATTTCTGGGCGGCTTCCAATCTAACACTGCTTCAATCTTAGCCGGATCGACTAAAATGCCATTTTGGGAAACAACATGGCCTAAAAATTTACTTTAGTCATCCAAAAGTTGCACTTTTCACGCTTTGCATACAACTGATGTTCCCTCAATGTCTGTAGAACAATTCTAAGATGCTCCATATGCTCATCCCGAGTCTTAGAATAAATCAAGATGTCATCGATGAATACAACAACGAAATGGTCGAGATATGGCCGAAAGACTCTATTCAAAAGATCCATAAAGGCAGCTGGTGCATTGGTTAACCCAAACGGAAGCACCAAAAATTCAAAGTGTCCATAATGTGTACAAAAAGCAGTCTTCAGAATATCTACTTCACGTACCCTCAGTTGGTGATAACTAGATCTCAGATCAATCGTCAAGAAATACATAGATCCTCCAAGCTGATCAAATAAATCATCAATTCTCTGCAACAGATACTTGTTCTTGACTGTTACATGATTCAATTTGCAATAGTCAATATATAATCGAAGCGAACCATCCTGCTTCTTCGCAAATAAGACTGGTGCACCCCATGGCGAAATACTATTTCGAATGAACCCTTTTTGTAGCAATTGTTGGGTTCTCAATTCGTTTAATTTAGCAGGAGCCATGCGATACAGAGCAATCGAAATTGGAGTGGTATCGGGCATCAAATCAATGCAAAAATCAATCTCGCAGTCGGGTGGCAACCCAGGCAGATCCTCAGGAAAAACATCAGGGTAATCACAAATCACTGACAACTCGGAATCATGCCTGACCGTAACAAGGTCACCGCTGATAGCAAAAATACTCAATTAAAGGCTCCAGTCTTCTCCGACCACCCAAACAGGCTCGTAAAGTAGGGTCAACAGGAAGCATGCGGGTATTACATAGATGCACCAAGAGTTTTCCGTTTTCCAATAATAGTGATATATTTCTCCGATAACAGTCAATCTTTGCTTTATATAAGCTCAACAAATCCGTACCTAGGATCACGTCAAATCGATCCATAGGTATAACTATCAGGTTAACTGATAGTTCGTTCCCATCGATAATGAGGGTAGCAGATCAGACAATTTGATATACTTCATATCTCTTATTCAAGAGAGTACTCAATATAAGGGAATTATCTAGTTTCTCCACAGTCACATTCAAAACACGAACAAGCGATTTAGAAATAAATGAATGCGTAGCGCCAGTATCAAACAGTACATGCACCATAGTGTTAATAAAGAAAGCGTGCCATCGATGATGCCCTAACCAAACTGATCAATAGCCTCAACTCCAGAAACTACATAAGCTTGGCCAAACATCTTCTCTTTGCTCTTCTTGTTTCCGCTAAAACCACCCCTTGATGTATTAGGGTTAGTGTCAGCCATCATACAAGAAGATCCTGTTGGAGTAGTATTAGCTGCATAACTCTGTTGATATCCAGAAGGCCTTTGAAAATTTGTACTAGTGGGCTAATACTACTGCTGAAACAGAGGTCTATAACCGACCAGCTGTGGGAAAGCAAAGCTCTGTGATCCAAAAAATTGCACTGACTCTGACCAGAAAATCCCTTACCAGCTCCAAAATCAGTTCTAACAGATGCTGACTGAGAAGGTGCCGAATTAGTTTGAGAAGATTTTTGATTCTCTCTGCAATTCTTTCTTAAGTGACCAGGCTGGTTACAAGTATGGCATACATAGGAGCCTGTGTGAACACTAACAGAATAAGGAGTGTCACTGGACTGTCCACCAGCTCCATTCTGACTGTGTCCACCTTTGTTTTGGTTCTTTTTCTGATCCTTTTTGCTTATTTTACCACCAACTGGTTGTTCTCTACTTGATTTACCTTTGTACTCGCCGAATTTTTCAACCAAAACAACTTCAATACGTTGAGCAGCAACAATGACTTCAGAAATAGACTTGTATTCCACAGAGGCTAATTGATGTCGAATCTTGAGTCTTAGATGCTTCATGAATTTGACCATTTGAGCAACGAGATCCTCAATGACATACTGCGATAGCTCCGTAAACTTGGCGTAATATTCCAGTACCATCAAACCCTCTTGCTCCAAATCATAATATGCACTGATCATATTCTGGCGGTGACCAGCATTGCAATATTTATCACGAAATATAGTCTCAAACTGAGTCCAGTTCATCATATTTCGTGGATAATCCAGCTTAAGAGTTCTCCACCAAACTTTAGCCATCCTCTCAAAGTAGAATGTTGCAAGACCAACCCAATACTCTGCAGGAGCTCTAATACCAGTCAGCTTCTTCTCGATCACTCACAACCAATTTTCGGCACTTTGAGGATCACCTCTGCCCACAAACACTGGCGGTTTCGTTCGTCCCAACTGTTCAAAGAATTTCATGTGGCGCGTCTTGGGGTCTTGAATACCGCTATTCTAAGGTAAGTTCTGCAATACATCCCTCAAGGCCACGAGAGGATCAACAGGTTGAGACTCAGCAGATTGTACAATAGGTGCAGTAGGGACACAATTTCTTGGAGCTCTTCGTGGAGGCATTTTGATAATCTGAAACATTTACGGGGTAAGTTAGAGTACGTCCTTAGACACAGTACATTGTAAAGTCTTGTATATTAATTTACTATCTATCTTATTGATATCACTTTTTAAGATGGAACCTAGCTCTAATATCAAAAATTCTGTCACGACCCGCAAAGGACCCGAGACAGAACAGGAAATGACCTGACCCAAAAGGGGCGAATCATCCGACCCATTTCACTTAAATATTTAGCATTTAGCAGCGGAAGACAAAAATTTAATTATTTAAAGCCAAGACCCAAAACTTAATGGGCTTAACAGGTCCAAAAGTGAAATCAGATAGTAAAGCAATATAATATAAATAAAAGAAAAACTGTGCGGCAAAGAAATTAAACATTTAAGGTTTACAGTCATCCACATAAATGAAAATACCTCACTAAAAATCTCTCCAGGAAAGTTAATAAAATGATAGAAATTAAACTACTATGCCTGAAACTAATTTTGACTTGGCAACTAGAAGTTTGACTGATAATTTCCTGAAAATTTTATTAAAGGGATGAGTTGAGTAAATTCAATAGGGATTTAAAATTTTCAGATTTGAAAGAAAGATTTTTATTAAGCATGTATAAAAATTTAGGATCACATTTTATAAAATTTTAATTTTTTGAAAGAAAAATTATACAAAAGGGCACGTATTTAAAACGACCCACTAATATGTGGTATGTAGTGGAAATATGCCCTTGTTGTACTAGTTAAAGTCACAGTGAAAATGGAATCACTCACGGACTCCGAGCACACTATGCCATAGGCATTTAAGGAAATAAAAGCGATGCTCAGTGATCGCAAAAGCCAAATAATACCATGATCAGGTTTAGGGATTCGCAACCCAAGGACACGACACATACAACTGTCCTATTACCTATTTGCATTTTAGGGGTTAGAACCCAAAGACATTTCTAAAGAAATCCCCTATCATCAAATTTTTAATAACAAATAAACACACTTCATATGATAGAATGTGTAAAAATATAATTTAAGAACTCTAATGTTTGAAAATGAATGCTTCATTAGANTGAAACAATTGACAATGCCAAGCTCTTGCACTTCACCAACACCAAACCGAGGACGAGGAAGACTCGTCACTGAAGCTTCGCTCTAATTGACAAAACAAGGATCCATCTAGGAGGAAGAAATCAGCCTTCGAAGATGGAATTTGGAGAGCAGGTTCTATTAATGGTGGAGAAGTGGTTGTCTAAGAATTGAAAAATGAGGGAGACGTTTTGGGGAAAAATCGCATTACATCCGCGATATCCTTGTTGGGAGGAATACGTTTCCAGAAATGTATTCTTCCCCAAATGATTTTTTTTAAAATGGGCCAACTATTATGGGCCAGACTTCACATTTTCCCCCACTTAAGAAATTTCGTCCCCGAAATTTAGAACAATCTCAAGGGTACTATTAAACAAATGGGGATACTTAGCCATCATGTCTTATTCAACTTCCCAAGTAGCTTCTCTTTCACTATGATTCTTCCACTGAACTCGAACTAGAGGTATTTCACGATGACGATGAACTCTAATTTCACGACCAATAATTTTATCAGGCTGCTCTTCATAAGAAATATCCTCTTGAAATGGCACCTCAGTATAGGAGATTACATGTGACAGATCAAAAACATACTTCCTCAACATTGAGACATGAAAAACATTATGCACATAGTTTAACTGCGGTGGCAAGTGCAGACGATACGCCACTAGACCAACTCTATCCATGATTTGAAAAGGACCAATATACCTTGGAGCCAATTTTCCTTTAACTCCAAAATGACTTAAACCTCTTCTCGGCCTGACTTTCAAAAATACAAAATCTCCAGCTTCAAATTCAACTTCTCTTCGCAACAAGTCCGCATAACTTTTATGACGACTTTGCACAAATTTTCAGTCTTTCTTTAATTACCTGAACCTAGTCAGTAGTCGCACGAATCATCTCAAGCCCAAGTCTAACACGATCTTCAGCCTCAGCCCAACATAACGATGATCGACATGGCCTTCCATATAAAGCTTCATAGGGTGAAACTCCAATACTCGTCTGATAACTGTTATTATAAACAAACTCTACAAGAGGAAATGATCAATCCAACTTTTCTCGAAATCCAAGATACAAGACCTCAACATGTCTTCGAGAATTTGTATAGTACGTTCTGATTGTCCATCAGTCTGAGGATGATGTGCAGTACTTAAACTGAGTTCGGTACCCAATTCTTTCTGAAGAGCTTTCCAAAATTTTGAAGTAAACCTTGAATCTTTGTCTGAAACAATATTTGAAGGAATGCCATGCAGACGAACAATACTATTAATATACAATTTGCTTAACTCTGAAAAAGAATAATTCATTCAAACGAGAATAAAATGTGCAGACTTCTTCAATCTATCAATGATCACCCAAACTGCATCGAATTTTTCCACTGTTCTAAGCAAACCAGTCACGAAATCCATGGTGATCCTATCCCATTTCCATACTGGTATAGGCAAAGGTTGTAACAACTCAGCTGGTCTCTAATGTTCCGCCTTAATTTGTTGACAAATCAGACATCTCGAAACATACCCAATCACGTCACGTTTCATTCCAACCCACCAATATTGGCGTTTCATATCTTGATACATTTTTGTACTGTCGGGATGAATGGCAAATATGGATTTATGGCTCTTAGCTAAAATCGCTTGCCTCAAATCCAAATCACTGGGACGACAACTCGATTCTTGAAGAATAGGAATCCGTCAGAACTAATTTTCCAACCATCAAATTGTTCACCAGCTTGAATCTTCTCGAATCTCTCTTTTAATCCTTCGTCAAATTTTCGCAAGTCTTTCACACGTTGCAAGAGTGTAGGGGTCACAATTAAGTTAAAACTCTAACTGAATGACTATCCTCTTGGAAATGCAACTCATAATCTCCAATAACTAAGCATCTCTTCCAATCATCCAAAACAAGACAGGAAAGAGATCTTTGAGGATAACGGCTTAAAGCATCAGCTACAGCATTGGCTTTACCAAGATAATAATGTAAAGTGAAGTCATAGTCCTCCATATATTCAACCCAATGACGTTATCGGAGATTCAAATCACGCTGCGAGAAAAGATATTTCAAACTTTTGTGATCACTAAATATCTCAAATTTAGCACCATACAAGTAGCTCCGCCAAATCTTTAGAGCAAAAAATAATAGCTGCTAGTACCAAGTCGTGAGTAGGGTAATTACGCTCATGTGTCTTTAATTGTCGAGATGCATAAGTTATAACTTTATCATGCTGCATCAGAACGCAACCCAAACCGACTCCTGATGCATTAGTAATAACTGCATAAGGTAAAGTCTCATCAAGAACTGTCAAAACTGGAGCAGTAGTCAATCTTCGCTTGAGTTCATCAAAAGCTTCTTGACACTTCGCACTCCAGATAAACTTCACGTCCTTTCTGGTCAACTGTGTTAGCGGCATAGCAACGGAAGAAAAGTTTTGCACGAACCGTCGATAATAGCCAGCTAAACTCAAGAAACTGCGTACACTAGTAACATTTCTGGGCGGCTTCCAATCTAACACTGCTTCAATCTTAGCCGGATCGACTAAAATGCCATTTTGGGAAACAACATGGCCTAAAAATTTACTTTAGTCATCCAAAAGTTGCACTTTTCACGCTTTGCATACAACTGATGTTCCCTCAATGTCTGTAGAACAATTCTAAGATGCTCCATATGCTCATCCCGAGTCTTAGAATAAATCAAGATGTCATCGATGAATACAACAACGAAATGGTCGAGATATGGCCGAAAGACTCTATTCAAAAGATCCATAAAGGCAGCTGGTGCATTGGTTAACCCAAACGGAAGCACCAAAAATTCAAAGTGTCCATAATGTGTACAAAAAGCAGTCTTCAGAATATCTACTTCACGTACCCTCAGTTGGTGATAACTAGATCTCAGATCAATCGTCAAGAAATACATAGATCCTCCAAGCTGATCAAATAAATCATCAATTCTCTGCAACAGATACTTGTTCTTGACTGTTACATGATTCAATTTGCAATAGTCAATATATAATCGAAGCGAACCATCCTGCTTCTTCGCAAATAAGACTGGTGCACCCCATGGCGAAATACTATTTCGAATGAACCCTTTTTGTAGCAATTGTTGGGTTCTCAATTCGTTTAATTTAGCAGGAGCCATGCGATACAGAGCAATCGAAATTGGAGTGGTATCGGGCATCAAATCAATGCAAAAATCAATCTCGCAGTCGGGTGGCAACCCAGGCAGATCCTCAGGAAAAACATCAGGGTAATCACAAATCACTGACAACTCGGAATCATGCCTGACCGTAACAAGGTCACCGCTGATAGCAAAAATACTCAATTAAAGGCTCCAGTCTTCTCCGACCACCCAAACAGGCTCGTAAAGTAGGGTCAACAGGAAGCATGCGGGTATTACATAGATGCACCAAGAGTTTTCCGTTTTCCAATAATAGTGATATATTTCTCCGATAACAGTCAATCTTTGCTTTATATAAGCTCAACAAATCCGTACCTAGGATCACGTCAAATCGATCCATAGGTATAACTATCAGGTTAACTGATAGTTCGTTCCCATCGATAATGAGGGTAGCAGATCAGACAATTTGATATACTTCATATCTCTTATTCAAGAGAGTACTCAATATAAGGGAATTATCTAGTTTCTCCACAGTCACATTCAAAACACGAACAAGCGATTTAGAAATAAATGAATGCGTAGCGCCAGTATCAAACAGTACATGCACCATAGTGTTAATAAAGAAAGCGTGCCATCGATGATGCCCTAACCAAACTGATCAATAGCCTCAACTCCAGAAACTACATAAGCTTGGCCAAACATCTTCTCTTTGCTCTTCTTGTTTCCGCTAAAACCACCCCTTGATGTATTAGGGTTAGTGTCAGCCATCATACAAGAAGATCCTGTTGGAGTAGTATTAGCTGCATAACTCTGTTGATATCCAGAAGGCCTTTGAAAATTTGTACTAGTGGGCTAATACTACTGCTGAAACAGAGGTCTATAACCGACCAGCTGTGGGAAAGCAAAGCTCTGTGATCCAAAAAATTGCACTGACTCTGACCAGAAAATCCCTTACCAGCTCCAAAATCAGTTCTAACAGATGCTGACTGAGAAGGTGCCGAATTAGTTTGAGAAGATTTTTGATTCTCTCTGCAATTCTTTCTTAAGTGACCAGGCTGGTTACAAGTATGGCATACATAGGAGCCTGTGTGAACACTAACAGAATAAGGAGTGTCACTGGACTGTCCACCAGCTCCATTCTGACTGTGTCCACCTTTGTTTTGGTTCTTTTTCTGATCCTTTTTGCTTATTTTACCACCAACTGGTTGTTCTCTACTTGATTTACCTTTGTACTCGCCGAATTTTTCAACCAAAACAACTTCAATACGTTGAGCAGCAACAATGACTTCAGAAATAGACTTGTATTCCACAGAGGCTAATTGATGTCGAATCTTGAGTCTTAGATGCTTCATGAATTTGACCATTTGAGCAACGAGATCCTCAATGACATACTGCGATAGCTCCGTAAACTTGGCGTAATATTCCAGTACCATCAAACCCTCTTGCTCCAAATCATAATATGCACTGATCATATTCTGGCGGTGACCAGCATTGCAATATTTATCACGAAATATAGTCTCAAACTGAGTCCAGTTCATCATATTTCGTGGATAATCCAGCTTAAGAGTTCTCCACCAAACTTTAGCCATCCTCTCAAAGTAGAATGTTGCAAGACCAACCCAATACTCTGCAGGAGCTCTAATACCAGTCAGCTTCTTCTCGATCACTCACAACCAATTTTCGGCACTTTGAGGATCACCTCTGCCCACAAACACTGGCGGTTTCGTTCGTCCCAACTGTTCAAAGAATTTCATGTGGCGCGTCTTGGGGTCTTGAATACCGCTATTCTAAGGTAAGTTCTGCAATACATCCCTCAAGGCCACGAGAGGATCAACAGGTTGAGACTCAGCAGATTGTACAATAGGTGCAGTAGGGACACAATTTCTTGGAGCTCTTCGTGGAGGCATTTTGATAATCTGAAACATTTACGGGGTAAGTTAGAGTACGTCCTTAGACACAGTACATTGTAAAGTCTTGTATATTAATTTACTATCTATCTTATTGATATCACTTTTTAAGATGGAACCTAGCTCTAATATCAAAAATTCTGTCACGACCCGCAAAGGACCCGAGACAGAACAGGAAATGACCTGACCCAAAAGGGGCGAATCATCCGACCCATTTCACTTAAATATTTAGCATTTAGCAGCGGAAGACAAAAATTTAATTATTTAAAGCCAAGACCCAAAACTTAATGGGCTTAACAGGTCCAAAAGTGAAATCAGATAGTAAAGCAATATAATATAAATAAAAGAAAAACTGTGCGGCAAAGAAATTAAACATTTAAGGTTTACAGTCATCCACATAAATGAAAATACCTCACTAAAAATCTCTCCAGGAAAGTTAATAAAATGATAGAAATTAAACTACTATGCCTGAAACTAATTTTGACTTGGCAACTAGAAGTTTGACTGATAATTTCCTGAAAATTTTATTAAAGGGATGAGTTGAGTAAATTCAATAGGGATTTAAAATTTTCAGATTTGAAAGAAAGATTTTTATTAAGCATGTATAAAAATTTAGGATCACATTTTATAAAATTTTAATTTTTTGAAAGAAAAATTATACAAAAGGGCACGTATTTAAAACGACCCACTAATATGTGGTATGTAGTGGAAATATGCCCTTGTTGTACTAGTTAAAGTCACAGTGAAAATGGAATCACTCACGGACTCCGAGCACACTATGCCATAGGCATTTAAGGAAATAAAAGCGATGCTCAGTGATCGCAAAAGCCAAATAATACCATGATCAGGTTTAGGGATTCGCAACCCAAGGACACGACACATACAACTGTCCTATTACCTATTTGCATTTTAGGGGTTAGAACCCAAAGACATTTCTAAAGAAATCCCCTATCATCAAATTTTTAATAACAAATAAACACACTTCATATGATAGAATGTGTAAAAATATAATTTAAGAACTCTAATGTTTGAAAATGAATG
>JAJTVF010008316.1:0-11208 GCA_022433065.1 Begonia loranthoides
ATGCAATGTTGAATGATCTAATAAACCAATGTTTGCTAGAAGGTGGAGCAAGTTATGAAAACGTTTCTTGTGTGAAGATGCATGATTTGGTGAGAGATATGGCGCTTCAAATCAACGATTTACATTCTAAATACTTAACGGTATTTGATATTGAATTGAGCGATGTGAAATGGTCGAAGAAGCTTTTGAAGATACATATGTCAAATTGTTATTTTTCGAATGTGTCACCGATGTGTCCTAGACTTACCACATTCATTCTAAATGACAATTCTTTAGCAAATATTCCTGAATCATTTTTCCAACATTTCAATGCCCTTAAGATCCTCAATTTATCCCGTTGTAATAGTTTGCAAGTGTTGCCGAACTCAATATCTGACTTGGTGAATCTTGTTGGCTTATTGCTTAGAAATTGTCGTCAGTTAACATATGTGCCTCCTCTGGCAAGACTCAAAGATTTGCAGACTCTGGACATTTCTTTGGAATATGTAGGTTATGACTCGGATCTTTTGGAAAGAAAGGATTTCTTGATCAAAGGTTTGGAAGAGTTGAGCAATCTAAGATATGTTAATCTTATTTTATGTCCAATAAAGGTGTTTCCGTATGGGATTATATCAAGACTCTTCAATCTTCGATATTTGGTTTGTAGCCCTTTGACTGAAGTAAGTGCAATTGAACTGATGGGCTTGAAAAATTTAGAAATGTTTAAGGGAGCTTTTCATGATATTCATGATTTTTGTGTTTATGTTAAACACAGAGAACAAAAGAGACCACGACTTTCCTCTTATACGTTTTTAGTGAGTCCAACATTTAAAAATTATGCAAATTACAGTGATATTTGGTATAATTCTGTTGACAAAGTCGTCAAATTAGAAAATTGCAATTTAGGTAAGCTTGCAACAAAAAATTAGAAGTATTGGCTTCCAAAAGATGTTCAATATTTAGAGATAGCGAGTGATCCTAATTTAACTAGTTTATGTGCTTTAGCATCTTTGAATTCTGCAACAGATTTGCAAAAATGTAGAATTGATGATTGCAATGGGGTGAGAGAGTTGGTTTCTACTTCATCTTCTTCTTCATTTGTTCTGCCAAGCCTTGAAAGGCTTCGCCTTGAAAGTCTGAAGAATTTGGAAGCTTTGATAGGTAGAAAGAAGAAAGCGTGCAATGTGTTTCCTTGTCTTCAACGATTGTATATCTATGGGTGTGATAGAATGAAGGTAGTATTTAATATTGGATTGTTGTCCAACTTCAACAACCTGGAAATACTTTGGGTCCTAAGATGGGAGGACGTGGAAGAGATAATAGGAGAGGGGTTGGATGAGGAGAAAGATGTAAATGAGGGTATCAAACAAATCACTCTTCCCAAGTTACGGCAGCTATTGTTAGATAAGTTGCCACATCGAAGATCCATATGTCCCGCCTCAACACCATTGATTTGCAAGTCTCTAAAGCATATTGGGATAATAGATTGCCCAGAACTCCAGCAATGTGTTGTTTATGTAGGTGGGGATGAGAGAGGTAAAGCATCTCCATCAGCCTCTCTTCAACCAATTCAATTAAAGTCACCTATGCATAAGTTTCTGTAATTTGAATTGATTGTGAGATGTATGTAGATAGTTAAAGTGAATGAAAAATGCATGATGTTATCCAATTGTGATTTTAGATAAATTGGGAAATACATGAAGTTAATTACTATTATTAAACTACTTTGACTATGACTTATTTCCCCCTCACTCAATACACATCCCTGGAGCATACAAAGGAAGGAATATACATTAAGTTATCAAATTAATAATTAAAGAAATATCAAATTCAAAAAAAAGAAATATCAAATTAAAAAACAAAGGAATTAGACATGTATTAAATAGAGAGAGAAAAAAAAAAGACAAGACCAGCCTTGATGGCTGATAAGAGAGAGAGGAGAGAGAGAGAATTAGAAGCACACACAAAAAACAAATGCCTAATTATTTTTCTTAAAATCTACAATTTAATTTATCTTAATCTTATTGTTCTTGTTGAGTAATTGATGTCGAATTACAACTTTTTAATCTCAACGTTGTGTTACTATTTCATTGGTTAAAGAGTTTAATCATTAAATATTTTATATTTCACCATAAAATATCAATTTTTAATTATGTCAACTATGTAACGAATAATTCATAAAAATATAAGTTAATTTATTAAATAATGTAAATAAACATATTTAATGATTAAAAGTATTTTTCTTTCTATTTTGATGGATTCTTGAGATTTTTTTACACTATCAAAACTTGATCTAAGAGTGTAGGATTGCAAGTATTGGAAGTCGATTGGTGGGAAGAATAAGAAATTTTGGGAGGTAAGATAAACTTTATTCCATTGAGTTCGCGACTCGAACGATTAACAATTCATAGAGTCAAAACTAAACATAATTTACGTTCAATTTTAAACCCAAAATTTCAACCTTCGGCAATGACTCTATCTTCCCATGATAATTTCTCTCTTGAAAATTTCCCGAGGCTTCAGAAGGGTGCAACTTTAAGAGAAATTTTTTCTTAAATAGCAGAATTTGGAGGAATTAACTTTATCTATTAATTATTTAATTAAAGTTAATTACCTCAAATTAATTTAACTAAAACTCTCAATTATGGAAAAAAACGACGTCAACCTTGCAATCACGTTTTCAAACAAAATTTGTCGACTTTGACACTGCAGTTTCATTAACGTCAAGAACTGTAGAACGGAGACATTCAAGGTAACAATAATCAACGTAACGAGGGACTGATTCAACCGGCGACGAATGACAAATAATCGGGGGACATATGTCTTACCCTGTCCCTAAATTGGAATGGAGACCATTATGGATTTTGGTCATTCCCAAAAAATACTCGCAAACAATAATTCATAATCGTTGGATCGAGAGATAATATCTCTCAATCGAAATGACTGAGTATCATGGAGTCCAAAAACATTAATGTGAGCTCACGTGCAAGACACTTATTATTTTAAAATATACAAATTCCCTCTATTTAAGACAGATCTTGTCTCAAAACAGATGTTCTCCTTCAGAAATGACGTCCCTCCTTTATAAACGGACGCCTTACTAAATCAAGACTGAATTTTTAAGTGAGACCAAGCTCTGCAATGATGCAATAGCTATTAGCTGTGCAACAAATGTTCAACCACCCACTTTCACTCAACTCTGTTAATAGATGTTGTTGACGAACTCCCGTAAACATGACTTCACATGGATTATTTTTCATTTTATGTCCTTGCCTAATATTTAAAATACAATAATTTACTATTATTCTTATTTTTATGTAAAATTTGATTAATTTAAATTAAAAAAAAAACAATAAAGCGATCGTCATATTTTAAGAATTCATGTTTTGACAATGATAGACAATATTCATGTTGAGAATAATGGTTATTGTGTTTAAAATATAAAATTGGAAAAAATATTATATTCTCCAAAATTTGTTTTATTATTTACACACACTAATATAATATTTTGTTTATATTGTAGTCCCTCAATGTGACATTTAATTCACGATACCAACACGATACGATGCAAAAACCTGAGTACAAATTCGCATCCCGTCCGAATAGGCTTCCATTGTCGTTAATGGGTTCTTTATTTTGTTTGCTTAGATTATTGCCCAAAATCTCTCCGAAGAAGAAATTCAAAGTCTGAAAGCAATGTTTATGAACATGGACACTGACAATAGTGGTAGCATCACCTATGAAGAACTTAAAGCCAGATTGGCTTGCCTCGGATCGAAGCTTTTTGAAACTGAGTAGGATTGACCTGGCTTGCTAGATTGAAGCGCAACTCTGGCCTTGGCCCCAATCAAATTTTGGGGTTCGAGGTCTGGCTCACTAACCTTGGACCATGAAGTCAACTTTTGTGCAACCTAGGTGATCTCTACATATTGTCGAAGCCCGCTAACATCCAACGGAGAGCCAGACCGGAGGCTGCAAGCCATTTGATGACCCTAATTGTGAAGGACTTGTTCATTCTTTTACTTTGAGGAAACTAAAATTTTGATTTTTCATTTTTTCAGGCTTGACGTGGATGGAAATGGAACAATTGACTACATTGAATTCATAACTGCAACAATGCATAAATACAAGTTGGAAAGAGATGAGCTAAAGCCTTTCAACATATCTATGCAGATAATAGCAGGTTAATCAGAACTCGATGATCGTTAATTTAAGCACGCATTATTTTAATTTGATTGTTGTTTGGTAGAAATTTACTTCTTGTCAACGATAAGCATATCAAAACTGTAATACCCTAAATATTTAACGAATAAATTGGGTATTGTTAACTAATTGATTGTGGACTATTTAAATAACATAGTTAATTAAATAAAGAATTAATTAAATTAAGAATAAAATATATATATATATATATATATATATATATATATATATAATAATATTAAAATAAAATAAATTATTTTATTTAATTGGAGGAAAAATGCTTTCTTTCTCCTATGAACGGTCAACAAAGATAACAAGAGAGAAGTGAAGGAGAAAGNTTAAAATAAAATAAATAAAAAAAAAGTAAATAAATAAAAAGAAGCCATTTCTCATTTTCTCTGGATGAAAATCGACATGAGGGAGGGGGAGAGCCAACGACGGCGAGAGACGAGGCGACGGCGAGAGGCGACGGGTCCGGCGTGCGACTCTGTCCCGGGGGCGGACTGCTGGCCGTCGACGCGGCTTACGTGGGCGCGAAACGGCGGAGCTAGGGCACGGTTCGCTCGGTCACGAATCGGCGTTCTCCCACGGCGACGATATTCCGGCGACGAGTGAGGTAAGCCGTTTGGTCGATTTTCCTCCCTCTCCTCTGTTCTCTGTTAATCGGGCATGGCAGGAATGGAATGGACGAGTTTTCCGCGTCGGGCAGGGGTGATTCCGGCAGGTTGGGTTGAGATCGGGTGCTCGACCCGTGTGCATCGAATCGGATTAACCCGATTTGGGTGAGCTGTCCATTTTCAGAGACGAATCTTCCACCTTGGCCCTCCTTTACAGCTGGTTGTTCTGCCGACACTCTGCTGGAATAGGGTGAAAAATTGAAGAGGAGACAGGATAAATTGAAGATGGCTGTCAAAGCCATAATTGAGCTGCAGGAAAATGAAGTGGGTGTCGGGCAAATGAAGGATAAAATGGCAGAAGGAAAATTGAGGAGGAGGAGTTCTCTGGAGAGTTGAAGCCGAGAAAGATGCAGGGAAGGAGCTCCTGCTTCGGGTCTGCCTGTCTGTTTGGTGAGGATTCTCCTATGTTATTTTAGTAAATATTCTGTTTTGGGTGTTGGCTGGCTGTGTGATGGGTTACAGTTTTCATTCTGAATGTTAGTGAGTGAAATGTGCCCTTTGAAGTAGAATTGTTCTGCAGTGTTGAATAGGTTGATGATTCTGTGATGGTTGAAGTATAGAAAAAACATTCTGTTGGTTGTGTGTGCTACAAGCTGTGAGAGCAAGTGAAATGTTTATGTTCTGTTTATAGTAAAGTAACTAGTTTAGAGAAAGATTTTTGGTTTAATAAATATTGGATTTAGCCTCGGTTGGATTCTGAATAAGTTTATTGGATGGAAATAACCTATTGTTGGAATGATTTTACTTTGTCTAGTGCTGTGTCGATATCTTAGATCTGTTTCAAAGTAATGGTGTTGGGTGAAGGATGTCAATAATAGAGTGTCTTCTACTCTGTTGATGCTTGAATATTCTCTGTTAATTGAATGGGAATCATTAATGGTCGTTTATCGGCTGAGTTATGATCGGTTAGACTCTGTTGAATTGAACTGCCCATATTGAATGTTAATTTTGTCAAATTGGGATAAATTGTTAAGATGGAAATATGCTTTATTAATTTCAGTCACGTGCTGCTAGTTGGGTGGCTATGTGGTGTAAATTGTTGTAGTTGACTTGAATAACAAGGAAGTGATGAAAAATGTGGAGAATGAAGTTTAGTGAGTTGAACTAATGAAATGTGTTTGGTTATTGTTGGTTGCATTTTTGGACGTTAATATATGAATAATGCTCCTTGTTAGACGACTATTGGTTTTGGTTTCGGTTCGCTAATTGGACTAAAGATATCATGGAAATTGGATGATATAGTTTTATGACTCGTTTCAAATATTGTTAGTAAGCGTTAATTTACGAGCCGACAATTTATGGATGAAATCTTGTTGGTTTTCGCAATATGTTAAGCTTAGCTTTCAGACGTTATCGATTGATATTAATTAATTACGCCAAGTTATAATTAACGAAACAGTTGATAGAAAAAGACGATGAGATTAATAAATTAATTAACGCCAAGTTATAATTAACGAAACAGTTGATAGAAAAAGACGATGAGATTAATAAATTAATTAATTGATTTGATTAGTAATTAAATGTTATTATATTTTGAAGGTATTAAAAGAGAAGAAAGAAAACGATTAAGCGAGGATCACATTAAAGCTTCGAGGTAAGGATTTGGGTTGTCTTGGCCTTGAGCCCTACACCCAAGTAAAGTGTGTGTGAGTTGTTTCGTGGTTGAATTGGTAATGTTTATAGTTATCCTTGGTTTTACTGAATGATATAATTCTCACGTGGTTCCATTAATTATTGTATTTTAGGTGTGTTAAGTGAAAGAGTGCTTGTTAAGCTTGAATGAATCAAATGAATGATAATTGAAATGAATGAGAAATGAGGATGAGTCCTAGACAGAATTCTAGTGACATTGAAGAGAAAGAAGAAGTTAAGATAGTAGAAAGAATATGTTTCTTTATAGATTGGTGAAGAAGAAATTGATTTCTAAACGTAATCCCTTTTCATGCCGTAAGTATACTTAGAAGTTTCATTCTTTTAATTATGAAGAAGTGTATGCAAACATGATTAGTTTTAGTTTACTGCCGTTTTCTATTAAAATATTAAGAAGTACATAGAAGCACGTTTTAGTTATCGAATTAGAAGCATGTTAGGTGTTATAGATTTGTTGTTAGTTGATTGTTCCTGTTGATTAAATAGGATGGAGCGTGTTAGTAGATAGTTTTTGTTAATTAAATTGAGATGAGAACATGAATGAAATGTAAACTACTATTACGTGAATGGTTAACGAAACGAACAAGGAAAAAGGGTTTAGTTAACTAAACAAAAGAAGGAAAATGTTAGTTAACTAAACAAAAGAAGGAAAATGTTTAGTTAAACAAACAAAGAAAAGAAAGGTTTAAGGAGTTAAGATGCATGAACGTTATAAGATTTCTCTTATTTTCTTTAAATGTGAGATGTGAATTAGTAGATGAATATTATTTCTTAATTGTGTAGCATGATTAGTTAATTATAATTGTCGTATGTTATTTTATTGCCTCATTGTATTCATTCGCTGTTACATTTCGATAGCATGACTGTTTATTGTACTTGCGTCAATTTTGTGATTCCTTATATGTGCAAGTTCCATTATAGTACGTTTTTCAATGTATATGTTTCATGATAATAGAAACAAAGTAGGGGGTAACCTTCAGGATGGTACCCACATGCATGAGTGAAGAATAGAAAGAAAGAACCCTAAAGGCGGGTATATGACGAAACAGAAAGAAAGAACCCTAAAGGCGGGTATATGCCGGGATAGAAAGAACCCTAAAGGCGGGTATATGCCGGAATAGAAAGAAAGAACCCTAAAGGCGGGTATATGCCGGAACTAGGGAGTTGAGGTAGATGGGTAGTCCGGATCTAGCCTAGCTACTAGGATACACCCTCACCAAGACGGGAAAGGGACTAGTAGCCCACAGGGGGTTAGTATCCGTACAGCTATGCCATCTCAAAGGAAAACCCTCAATCTCCAGGCTCGATGTACGAGCTTTTAACGAACGAACGAAATGAATGTAATGAAAAAGTTGGTTTGGGTGGCCCTCATACCAACAAGAACTAAAGAGAGAATGCATGATTGTTTTCCCCATCTCCTTACTGGGCATAAGCTCACGTCCTTACTTGTGGTGTAGGTACAATGACGAACAAATAGTAAACGAATAAGAAGAAGATGAGAAACGCATAATGAGGCAGAGATGGATGATTTCGCACGCACAGGATTCGGGCTGGCAAGGCAAAAGACAAATGAAAGTAAATGGTTATGAATCAACAAAGTTAAAGAAAGGTAAACGGTATTGAATAAATGAAGAAATGGTTTAGTTTTGTTTGAAAAACGAAATGATTAAATGGTTTAGTATTGTTTAGTAATTCTTTTGAAAGAATTCTCACGTTTCTGCTATAATTTAAAAAGGGATATTTTATAACGTTTTCGCAAGATTTTAAATAGATGATTTTTAACGCTTCCGCATAACTAATAAGTTGGTTTTCATGACGAGTTTTCATAAAGAGTTAGTAGCGATTCGGATTTACGCACTCTGATTTGTTTTAAAAAGAAAATTTTTAATTTTTACGCATTTTCAGGATTTACGAAAATCCGGGTCGTTACAAAAACTGAAAATTTCGGCCGGGGTAGATGCAGCGTGAATCTAATTTTAGCCATTGAACAATGCAATGTTCAATTTCCAACAAAATTTTGACAATAACCGATGCTAAACATTTTTTGCCCGGAATTTTTCATAGGTACATCACGAGAGACAAGCTGGAAACGGCTATGAAAGAATATGGGATGGGTGATGCGGCTTCGATCAAAGACATAATATCGGAAGTTGATGCTGAAAACGTAAGTCAAACACGTAGATGAAATCTTAAATCTAAACCTTAATTTTCCCCATGTTTGAGTAGTAATACTCGAGATTTTTGCAGGATGGTAGAATCAATTATGATGAGTTTTGCACGATGATGAGAAGCGAGACACAACCGCAAAACAAACCGTATTAGGTACTGAAACATAATAATGCATCAACAAGTATGTATATAAAATTTGTGTACATATTGTAAAACTCATAACAGATTGAAAAGTTATCTCTCTGTTATAACCATTCACTTCCTCATAAAAGGTTTTTCATGGCAGTCGGCCATGTTTGGTCGAAAATTCCAGGTCGGTTTTCATGGAGGAAACTTTATCAAAAGACAATATGCTATCTGAATATGAAGTGAGGAAACTTTACCATAGCAAGGCTACCAACTCAGTTGAATGTAGGAGTAATCTTGGTTAAGTATTCAAAACCTCATATGAATCGTCAGAGATCTAACTATTACTTGTCAAGAACATTGTCGACAGACATAGGTGTTTGTGGGTGTTCAAAAACCCAGAGAAAATTGGATTTTCAAGATTTTTACCTACAGATTACAAAATTTGACATCATGGGTTTGAAGTTATGTTGAAGGAACCACAACCCAAAATCATAAAACAATCACCTCAAAGAATGTCTGGGAAAAGATGAGCTTAGCCATGCAAGTAGAAAGGCACTGGTGAGAAATTTCCACGGTCAAGTTGGCGTTTGCCACGTGCCTGAGTGGTACGTCTGACCAGATCCAGAAGGTTCAGAAGACCTGAGAAAAAGGTTCAACGATGAAGAAAAGTCATTTATTTCTCATGGATCATAGAAAGAATGAGAAACAGGTCTGGTTTTGCCTACTTTTGAATGATTATATTTCTAAATTTTGATGATAGAGCTAAAGACAAGCTTGTTAAAGAAGGGATAACAAATTTACTTACTCTTGGTTGAATTTCGGTTTCTCCGTCTCTCTCTTTTTTGAGTTCCTGTCATAAAAACAATGCATTCACAAAGTTATTGGAGGATTTAAACTTAATTATCCCTTGAAAAAGAGATTTAACATTGAATAATATCCACTCCATTGACAAACCCAACCCCAGTAGCAATAGATAATCATACTCAGAGAAAGACCAGACAGGTTTCGAGCAAGGAATGAACTTTATTTTCCATGCATATTGTATATGTATATCTCATGATTTTCAACATGGAAGACAATTCTTTTAAATTATATTATGATTTTGCAAAGATTAAAATCAACACGACAGAGAAACAGTGGTATGAGCTCTAAACACAGATTATGAATCATGTCATAGGTAGTAAACTTGTAGCCTGACTAGCGTGGTATAAAAATTAGCAGACCCACCTGAAACCATTCACTCCAACACATTCTTCTTCTTCACCCTTCTCACCTTTCATTAAAATATAATAACAAGTGTTATAATCATCAAATCTAACAAAAAATGACTTATTTTGCATCAAAGATAATCATTGACACAAATACCCGATGGAAGTATCAGAAAATTCAATACCTTCTAAAGCATTTGGAAATTGCCGAATGAAACTCTTCAAGTCTGGACCTGCAGCTTTACCTATAATGGCAATTCAAATTGTTCATCGTTCCAGTAGCATAACAGTGAAATCAAAAATAACATTTGTAGGAGTGCGAATATTGACACCTTTTTTTGAACCGCCTTCTCTTGCTTTCCTTTCCTCCTCTTCATTCTTCATAACTACGATAAAATGACAATAGTATTTTACTCTTGTAAAAGACTGTAAAATGATACTGAAACAGGCATCTAAAGAATTAAAAAAGTCATTTATCAATCTAAGATCACTTCAGATGTAAAGACTTAATTGAAAATCTCAAAATCACTTTATTTGATGAAGTGAAAGATGCTATTTATAATTAGCATCTTGTTATAAAGAAAAACAACTTTCCTAAACTTTAGGGAGAAGAAAAACAAACTAGGATAAAAAGAAAACAAACTAGATAAAAATAACTTTTTCAAATATTGTAATAGAATAATTTTTATTCTAACACCCCCCCTCAAGCTGGAATATACAAATTGTATAATTCGAGCTTGGTTACGAACTTTTCGAAACATGGTCGGACAACTGGCTTTGTTGACACATCTGCTGTTTGATTATACGTTGGAACATGTATGATCTTAAGGCTTCCATCTGTTGGTTTTTAGGTTCCCTCGCACGGCGGAATTACCGATATTCACAACAACGGTAACGTGCGTAACCTATGTATCATGAAAAAACAATTTTATCATGAACATAAAAATGGATCGTTGTTATAATATATTAATAATAATATGCTTTTAAATCTAATCTAAAAGATAAAGATGTTACCTTTGTAGCTTACTTCACACGGGTACAAGATCAACCTCCGATCTTCTTCGCCAATCCTCCTCACCTCGAATAAGCACGTGTGGGCGTGATGAGCGAAACAAGATAACACTCAATTTATGATAGATCGTATTATCAACACATGAGACGATCTATTTGGATTTAGAAAACAATTTTCTAAA
>JAJTVF010008332.1:0-10246 GCA_022433065.1 Begonia loranthoides
TCCTAGATTCACACCTAGGCTTTGGAGGTCTTTGCAGAAGAAGTTGGGTTCACGACTGGATCTTAGCACAGCACACCACCCGCAGACTGATGGACAATCAGAGAGGACTATTCAAATCTTGGAAGATATGTTGCGAGCTTGTATCTTGGATTTTGGTGATAGCTGGAGCAATCACCTGTCATTGGTTGAATTTGTTTACAATAATAGTTACCAAACCAGTATTGGCGTGTCTCCGTACGAGGCATTGTACGGAAGGCCTTGTCGTTCTCCATTATGTTGGCCCGAGGCAGAGGAGAAGAGCATCCCAACTGAACAGGAAAGAATCTTTCTCAAACCAGAAATAATTCAAGAGACGACTGATAAGATTCGGGAAATTCAAGAAAGGCTTAAGACTGTGCAAAGTAGACAAAAGAGCTATGCAGATTTAAAGAGGCGTGAAGTTAAGTTTGACGAGGGAGATTTTGTTTTTCTGAAAGTTCGACCGAGACGAGGTATTAGTCGGTTCGGGGTGAAAGGAAAATTAGCTCCAAGATATGTTGGCCCATTTCAGATCCTTGAGAGGATTGGGAATGTAGCATACAGACTTGACCTACCTCCCCAGCTCGGGTACATCCATAACGTTTTCCACGTATCCCAGCTGAGAAAGTATACTCCAGATCTGTCTCACATTATTCCCTGGACTAATGTTCCCATCCAAGAAAATATATCATATGAAGAAGAACCAGAGCGAATCTTAGACAGAGATGTTAGAGTTCTTCGTCGCCGAGAGATTCCCTTCGTTCGTGTGTTATGGAGGAATCACACTGAGAGGGAAGCCACGTGGGAGATTGAAGCTGACATGCTGAGGAAGTATCCTTATCTCTTCTAATATATGATGGGTTCGATTTTAAATTTCGGGACGAAATTTCTTTTAAGGAGATTAAGATGTCAAACCTGAGAAATTTTAAGAAGATAAAATTTCACGTGAAAATTTTTTTGTATTTAAATTGGGCATGACGTTGAGCAGTTGACGCGAATTATTGCATAATGGCACGAATGAAATTTTGGTCAGTTACATCAAATCAGTTGAATTGGAAATCCAGAAACGAAAAATCTATTTGAGAAATTAGAATTTGGAGAATTGGTTGGACCGATAAACGACACGGAATGGATTAAGAGAAAGAGGATAGAATAGAATGAGGTTTTAGACGAAAAGATGTGTATATATATACATATATATATAATGAAGTGAAATAAAGATGGGAAATTAATTGAGTGGAAAGTTGAAGGGCGAATTTGAAAAAGAAGAGATTTAAGGGAAATAGGTCAATTTTTTTTCATTTTTACCCTGCTTTCTTCGCAAAGGGGAGAGACGGCGCTGGACGATTCGCGGGAGAAAAGGGGCGATCGACTCTGGGCAGGCGATTCCGGCCGAAGACCGGTGCGGGTAGTCCAACATTTTCAAGCACGGCGGTTGTGTACTCTGTCCGAGAGGGAACCAGTGACGGCGGGTGAGCAAAAGGCTCCGACCGTGGGGGTTCGCCTGAGGATTTCTTCTCCGATTTTGAGACTCTGGTGAGTGAATGTCGGTTTAGCTCAAGTTTTAGTTTCAATCTTGGATTTCGTTGAGGTTACATGCTGGATTCGGATAGTTTTGGACGTAGGGGACCGAACAGCGAAGGGAAGGAGCATTCAGGTTCCCCATTCTTCGATTTTTGGTAAGAAAATGTCCAATGCTTGCTGTGATTTTTGGTTAATCTCGTTTCGCTCAGATTCTGTTTATTTTGGATTGGGCGTTTTGCTGAATGGATATCTATTTCAATATTTCCTGTTTAGTTGTGAATGTTAGCTGCAAACTGTTAAGAAAAATAATGGAGGTTGATTGAATCGGTTGATTCTAGAGGAGGGGTTGATGACTAGAGTGTCAATGGGTTTACGAATGTAGTCATGTTTTGTTGGATAACCCAAGGACTAGTGGTACTGTTTGATAAAATGTATGGCAGTGTGATTTTATGAATTGAGGTCCAAATTGTTGTGACTATTTCGAGTTTAGGAAACTATGAGTTGATGCATGAATTTGATAAAAGGGCCGAGAAGATTATTCTTATATTATGATGGTTATGGAGTAGTGGTTGAGGATTAACTAAAAAGTTGAGGTTAAATAATAGTGGAGTTGGAACTTTTCTATTGGTTATTATTTTTGGGACACTTTTGAGTCTTTGGTTAACTTGAAGAAATTATTTGATTAAGTTGTTATAGGTTGAAGGCTTGATAAATTGGTTGATGCATAGGGTGAGGACTTGATAAATTAAAAAGAAGAAGATTTGAGGGGATTGCGTTGTGTAATAGTAGATGAGTCAAAGTCTTGTTTTGGTAATTAAGTATAGATGTTGAGTTTAGTCTCGAGATGGGACCATCTCATTTCTTCTTGAGACGTATTTTGAGATTTGTTCTCTTTATAATTGACATGTTGTAGGCTTGGACGAGTTTGAGGACATCGAACCGACACCCGAGATAGTTGCTCCTTCTCGTACGAGGAAGGACCGCCACCGAGGTAGGGGCTTTATACTTAGTTGCTTGCATCGCATTGCATAGTTTTCAAAATGAGACTGTATTTTGTGGAATACCACACATGAAAAACCTGACGGGGACTGTTCGACAGCACGTCAGCTTTTTATATTATGTATGTACGAAAGTTTTATACGTTTACTTTCGTGCAATTGATTTCATTGTGTGATATACTGGATACTATTACGGGATTGATAGATCCTCTTGGCACTTTGAACGGTCCGGGCGTCAAAGTATCAGGAGGCTATCCCCGGTACATCTCCTGCTGCGTGGAGATGGTTTGTTTGCGCGCTGTGTGAAAAACCTGATCAGGGTATACCACAGGTGTGTCGTTGACGGAATTTGCTCATGACACCCTGGAATCACGGGTGTGTCGTTGACGGAATTTGCTCATGACACCCCGGAAGACGGGTCGGGTCTACGGACCGCCGTCATTTGTATATTTATATATATATATATCACGGGCGAGTCGTTGACGAAATTTGCTCATGACTCCCCGGAAGACGGGCTGGGTCTACGGACCGCCGTCATTTTTCTTCCTCCTGACTCATGAGGTGTTGCTTGCGCTAAAGGCCGCCTTTCTGTGTATTTGTTCGGAGGAGTCCATGAGTGACCCTCCCTTTTCACGGACTACGATTTCCGGTATAAAACACGACGAGAGTATTCCTACATGTAGTTGCCTATGTATACAACCATGTTTTCTTAATATCTCGTCGGAGGCCTTCGAGCCTGATTTCTTTGAGACGAAAAGGATTTGAATGTTTTTATTAAAATGTGCACGTTTCCCCGAAACTCATGGTTTTCAAGAAAAGGTAAAACAAGTTTTACACATGCATAGTATTTAGTATAAATTCCATACTGAGCTAGTCACTCACCCCAATCGACTTATTTTTCCCAGGTAAAGAGAAGATTAGTTAAACCAGAGTGAGATTCAGAGTAGGGACTTTATTCTATTTTATAGGTTTCATCTTGTTAAACTTTTATTTATCGTTTAGAAATATTCGGGATGATTGTATAATTTTTAGTTTGGATGACTGTAGAAATACCAAACTTGGTCGTTGGATTTTTTTTTGGATTGTATGCACAGTAGTTATTTGGATTCTTAAGTTTATTATTTCCGTATTATTAATTAATCTTGCAATCACTATATGGACCGCGGCCCATCACAAGTGGGTCGCGGCTGGGTATTTATACAAGTCTTCCGCAACAATTTAACTAGCCTTGGGCTGGGCGATCGGGTCTTCTACGAAGATCGGGTCGTTTGGCCCGGCGTTTCTGTCCGGCCCCCTTCCGGGTCATGACAGAAATTTTTTGGTATCAGAGGTCAAGGTTCCACGATTTCCAAATAGTGATTGCTTGAGAAAATTTTGTGGTTAAAATTTTGGACGAAGTTTACTGTGCATAAGGAGTTACTAATCAAGTGTGTTTCCTTCTCAGAATTTTGAAAATGCCTCCGAAAAGGAACCCTCGACCCCGAGCTCAGGATGAGGGTGTAGACCTGGTAGCGGCAATGATGGAAGCATTGAGGAACCTATCAAGCAGTAGTATGACTCCAGACCCTAGCATGACTCGGATGACTTATTTTCGAGAATTCAACCGTATGAATCCTACGGTGTTTGACGGGAGTGTACATCCAGTTGAGGCAGAGAATTGGCTTCAAGAGATGGAGTTGAATTTTGAATCGTTGCAAGTTCCCGAGGAGTACCAAGTGGGGATTGCAACACACTATTTGAGGAAGTTGGCCCGCAGTTGGTGGAATGCGGTGAAGCAAAATCTTGAGGTGCAGTCAGTAGAGTGGAAGGACTTCACGGAGATTTTTCGAGCCCAATACAGCAGTAGGGGTCACCAAGACTCCATGACGAGAGCTTTCAACGAGTTGACTCAAGGATCGATGACTGTTATGGAGTATTATGGGCGATTTCTGGAGCTTTTACCCTACTCAGAGGTACCAACAGCAAGAGGGCAAGTTATCAGATTTCAGCAAGGCTTGAGACAGAGATTACAGCAGGGTGTGGCCCTTATGCAGTACGACACTCTCTTAGATGTTTTTGAGGCCGCTCAGAGGATGGAGCGTGTCTATGATACTAGTATTGGCTCCTGTCAGGAAAAGCAAGCCAAGAGAGAAGACAAGAGAGCCACAAAGAAGAATCAAGCCAAATTTCAGAATCCTGGATCTAGTGGAAGCCGGACTCCGAGTGTCAGTAGCGAGTCGTCAGGTAGTGGCAGATTTAGCCCATATACTTGCCATAGGTGTGGGCAAGCAGGGCATCTGAGGAGGAATTGTCCCCTGAATCAAAGTCAGCAACAACAACCACCTCGACAATCATTCTCTACTTCTCGAGGCAGTACAGCTCCAGCTATGTTTGGGGGTGGGCGAGGGCCTGGGGAATCAGCCTTCCAGCAACCCCAGGGACATCAGTATTACACACCACCACAGCAGACGGGACCCCGCCCACAGCATCACCCACAATATCAACATACTAGTCCCGATTTTCAGAGATCGACCAGATACCAGCAGAGTGCCCCTTACGCACAGCAAGGATCCGGTAGTCACAGAGGGCAGTCCTTTCATAGCAGTGGGGCTGGCCCTAGTTCGACCAGAAGTGGCCATGGTAGAGGTAACAAAGGCACTGAGAAGAAATCTGGCCAGGCTAATGCAGTCGGAGGGTCAGAGTATCATTACAGCCAGGAGGACCAGGGCGTCGTTGATGGTATTATTCTTGTCTCTCATTCCTTTGCACGAGTGTTGTTTGACACTGGGGCATCACACTCTTTTATTTCCATTACTTTTGCATCTATTTTGGGTTTGTCGGGGGAGGAAATGGAAACCCCGATTATGCTTAGTACCCCTTTGGGAACTCATAAAGGGGTAATGCACGAGTGTAAGTCGGTTTCTGTGGTTTTAAATGACCACAAGTTCTCTGCCAACTTAGTCATGCTATCGATGAGTCAGTTCGATGTGATTTTGGGTATGGATTGGCTACGAAAGTATCAAGCGACTGTAGAGTGTCACTTGAAAAGGGTCACTGTCACTGCCAAGGATGGATGGGTTGTTGTCTACCGTGCTGGCCCTAGCACGGAGATAACTAACCCTACCTTACGAGCTTGTTTGGGTGGGCGCAGTGGATTAGAGCAATATGGGAACCTCTGGTCTATTGACGGTGATGGCAAAACCTCTGAGCTGGATATAGATATCTTAGTAGTGAAAGAGTTTCCAGATGTATTTACTAAGGAATTGCCAGGGTTACCACCGGTTCGAGAGGTTGAGTTCCGCATCGACTTAGTTCCAGGTGCTACTCCAGTTTCTATTCCTGCATACAGGATGGCTCCGGCAGAGTTAAATGAATTGAGAAAGCAGTTGAGAGAACTGCAAGAAAATGGATTTATTCGGGAAAGTGTGTCCCCTTGGGGTGCTCCTGTTCTATTTGCGAAGAAAGCCGATGGAACGTTGAGACTTTGCATAGATTATCGGAGATTAAATCGGGTCACCGTGAAGAACAAATATCCTTTGCCTAGAATTGACGATTTGTTTGATCAACTTGGCGGTTCATGGTATTTCTCAAAGATCGACTTGAGGTCTGGATACCATCAGATGAAAATTTGTGAAGAGGATATCCCGAAAATAGCTTTTTGAACAAGGTATGGACATTTTGAGTTTTTGGTCCTACCTTTCGGCTTGACCAATGCTTCAGCAGCATTTATGGACCTAATGAATCGAGTCTTTAGGCCGTATTTAGATCAGTTTGTTGTGGTTTTTATTGATGACATTTTGGTGTATTCAAACTCTCGGAGTGAGCATAAGAAGCATCTTAGAGTCGTGTTACAGACTCTTAGAGATCACCAGTTATACGCTAAGAGGAGCAAGTGTGACTTCTGGATGTCAGAGGTCAAATTTCTGGGACATGTAGTTTCATGTGAAGGAATTTCGGTTGATCCCGCAAAGATTGAGGCAGTGGTGAAGTGGCAGCCTCCGAAAAAATGTAACTGAGATCCGCAGTTTCCTTGGACTTGCGGGTTACTATCGGCGATTTGTGGAGGGGTTTTCTTCATTAGCAGCACCATTGACTCAGTTGACCAGAAAAGGGGTGCGATTTGAGTGGAGTGCTAAGTGTCAGAATGCCTTTGAAGAATTAAAAAGCAGATTGACAAGTGCACCGATTCTAACCGTGCCTGACAACAGACACCCTTATGCCATGTACACCGATGCCTCAGGGGTTGGTCTTGGATGCGTGCTCATGCAGCAAGAAAAGGTGGTTGCCTATGCATCGCGACAGTTGAAACCCCATGAGCAAAATTATCCAACTCATGACTTGGAGTTGGCAGCCATAATTTTTGCTCTAAAGATTTGGAGGAGCTACTTGTACGGTGTAAATTTCCAGGTGTATTCTGATCATAAGAGCCTGAAGTATCTCTTCACTCAGCGAGACTTGAACTTGAGACAGCGCAGATGGATGGAGTATTTGGAAGACTATGATTTTAGTTTGGAATATCACCCCGGCAAAGCTAATAGGGTGGCAGACGCCTTGAGCCGATATCCTCAAGGATCCATGTCTTGTCTTGTCCTCGAGGAGTGGAAGCAATCTATGATCATTGGAGATTTCGACTTTCAGTACTGTGAGTCAGAGGGTACTGCTTGTGCGTACAATATCGTAGCCACTCCAACATTGCTTCAGACGACTAAGCAATTACAGCGACAAGATAGTGAACTCAAGGGTATAGTTGAGCAACTGAATAACGGTGAGCAACTTGATGGATGGCAAGTTAACGCTGAGGGGACTATTCTTTACCAAGGCAGGGTAGCAGTTCCTGATATTTATGATTTGAGGCAGTCTATCCTTACGGAAGCTCACAAGTCTAGATTCGCTATCCACCCCGGGAGTACAAAGATGTATCATGATTTGAAGCGACAATATTGGTGGAGATGTATGAAGCGTGAGGTTGCAGATTTTGTGGCTAGATGCCTAACTTGTCAACGAGTGAAGGCTGAGCATCAGAGGCCAGCGGGACTGTTACAGCCTTTGCCTATTCCAAAGTGGAAATGGGACAGAGTTACAATGGATTTTGTCTCTGGCTTACCTAGAACACCAGGGAAGCACGACGCGGTGTGGGTCATTGTAGATCGTTTGACTAAGTCTGCCCACTTCATTCCTGTTCGAATGGATTATCCACTGTCGAAGTTGAGCAAGCTATATATTGACAACATCGTCCGCCTTCACGGTGTTCCCATGAGTATCGTTTCTGATCGTGATCCTAGATTCACACCTAGGCTTTGGAGGTCTTTGCAGAAGAAGTTGGGTTCACGACTGGATCTTAGCACAGCACACCACCCGCAGACTGATGGACAATCAGAGAGGACTATTCAAATCTTGGAAGATATGTTGCGAGCTTGTATCTTGGATTTTGGTGATAGCTGGAGCAATCACCTGTCATTGGTTGAATTTGTTTACAATAATAGTTACCAAACCAGTATTGGCGTGTCTCCGTACGAGGCATTGTACGGAAGGCCTTGTCGTTCTCCATTATGTTGGCCCGAGGCAGAGGAGAAGAGCATCCCAACTGAACAGGAAAGAATCTTTCTCAAACCAGAAATAATTCAAGAGACGACTGATAAGATTCGGGAAATTCAAGAAAGGCTTAAGACTGTGCAAAGTAGACAAAAGAGCTATGCAGATTTAAAGAGGCGTGAAGTTAAGTTTGACGAGGGAGATTTTGTTTTTCTGAAAGTTCGACCGAGACGAGGTATTAGTCGGTTCGGGGTGAAAGGAAAATTAGCTCCAAGATATGTTGGCCCATTTCAGATCCTTGAGAGGATTGGGAATGTAGCATACAGACTTGACCTACCTCCCCAGCTCGGGTACATCCATAACGTTTTCCACGTATCCCAGCTGAGAAAGTATACTCCAGATCTGTCTCACATTATTCCCTGGACTAATGTTCCCATCCAAGAAAATATATCATATGAAGAAGAACCAGAGCGAATCTTAGACAGAGATGTTAGAGTTCTTCGTCGCCGAGAGATTCCCTTCGTTCGTGTGTTATGGAGGAATCACACTGAGAGGGAAGCCACGTGGGAGATTGAAGCTGACATGCTGAGGAAGTATCCTTATCTCTTCTAATATATGATGGGTTCGATTTTAAATTTCGGGACGAAATTTCTTTTAAGGAGATTAAGATGTCAAACCTGAGAAATTTTAAGAAGATAAAATTTCACGTGAAAATTTTTTTGTATTTAAATTGGGCATGACGTTGAGCAGTTGACGCGAATTATTGCATAATGGCACGAATGAAATTTTGGTCAGTTACATCAAATCAGTTGAATTGGAAATCCAGAAACGAAAAATCTATTTGAGAAATTAGAATTTGGAGAATTGGTTGGACCGATAAACGACACGGAATGGATTAAGAGAAAGAGGATAGAATAGAATGAGGTTTTAGACGAAAAGATGTGTATATATATACATATATATATAATGAAGTGAAATAAAGATGGGAAATTAATTGAGTGGAAAGTTGAAGGGCGAATTTGAAAAAGAAGAGATTTAAGGGAAATAGGTCAATTTTTTTTCATTTTTACCCTGCTTTCTTCGCAAAGGGGAGAGACGGCGCTGGACGATTCGCGGGAGAAAAGGGGCGATCGACTCTGGGCAGGCGATTCCGGCCGAAGACCGGTGCGGGTAGTCCAACATTTTCAAGCACGGCGGTTGTGTACTCTGTCCGAGAGGGAACCAGTGACGGCGGGTGAGCAAAAGGCTCCGACCGTGGGGGTTCGCCTGAGGATTTCTTCTCCGATTTTGAGACTCTGGTGAGTGAATGTCGGTTTAGCTCAAGTTTTAGTTTCAATCTTGGATTTCGTTGAGGTTACATGCTGGATTCGGATAGTTTTGGACGTAGGGGACCGAACAGCGAAGGGAAGGAGCATTCAGGTTCCCCATTCTTCGATTTTTGGTAAGAAAATGTCCAATGCTTGCTGTGATTTTTGGTTAATCTCGTTTCGCTCAGATTCTGTTTATTTTGGATTGGGCGTTTTGCTGAATGGATATCTATTTCAATATTTCCTGTTTAGTTGTGAATGTTAGCTGCAAACTGTTAAGAAAAATAATGGAGGTTGATTGAATCGGTTGATTCTAGAGGAGGGGTTGATGACTAGAGTGTCAATGGGTTTACGAATGTAGTCATGTTTTGTTGGATAACCCAAGGACTAGTGGTACTGTTTGATAAAATGTATGGCAGTGTGATTTTATGAATTGAGGTCCAAATTGTTGTGACTATTTCGAGTTTAGGAAACTATGAGTTGATGCATGAATTTGATAAAAGGGCCGAGAAGATTATTCTTATATTATGATGGTTATGGAGTAGTGGTTGAGGATTAACTAAAAAGTTGAGGTTAAATAATAGTGGAGTTGGAACTTTTCTATTGGTTATTATTTTTGGGACACTTTTGAGTCTTTGGTTAACTTGAAGAAATTATTTGATTAAGTTGTTATAGGTTGAAGGCTTGATAAATTGGTTGATGCATAGGGTGAGGACTTGATAAATTAAAAAGAAGAAGATTTGAGGGGATTGCGTTGTGTAATAGTAGATGAGTCAAAGTCTTGTTTTGGTAATTAAGTATAGATGTTGAGTTTAGTCTCGAGATGGGACCATCTCATTTCTTCTTGAGACGTATTTTGAGATTTGTTCTCTTTATAATTGACATGTT
>JAJTVF010008334.1:0-12245 GCA_022433065.1 Begonia loranthoides
TCAACCTTTCAACGATTGATCAAAAATTGGCGAAAAATTTACACGTGGAATTTTAAAAATCATTTTTAAAATCTGGGATTTTACAATTCCTGCTTATAAGGGTGGGTGGAATAGCTGATGTCACCTTTTTGGTGGTTTGGTCGAGCTTCGTAAGAACTTTGTTGACAGATGAGAGATGCTAGAATATGTTGGTGGATCTGCTTGTTTATTCCAAATGAATATGTTATAATATCATATTAAAATGGCCAAAGCTAAAGTGGTTTGTCTATCTCTCGCATAGGTCATTTGACAAAATTAATCGTTCTCGTTCAATAGGTTAAGGAGCCCACTTTATTTTGCCCACTTTATTTTTGCCCTGCCAGGTTGGAATGAACGACAAATTTTGTGTCAAATGTGACCCTTTAACAGTAAAAAAAATGACCTATTTCTTTTTTTGTTTTTTGGGTGGGTAGATTACTACAATTGACCAACCAACGTTCACGGCAATTTACATACATAGTGAAATGGTTCTTACGCATACGAGCATGGCGAAGAAAAGCTCCAATGTTCAATCCATCTATGACCTCTGTAAAACTACTTTCACACCCTCTAGCAATCCTCCTCCATCTTCCCAAAACATCCTGAAGCTTTGTTCTCTTCTGGGTATTTCTCTATTGTTTTATTGAGCTTGAAAATGAACCATTTCTCCCTTATTTTGGACGTTTACACTTGCTCTGAAGTAGAGGCGAAAGTTCAAATTGTTCTGTGTTTTTTTTTTTGTTGATTTGGTATGGTTTTCTTCTATGCGTTTCTGAATTGATGATAGAGTAACCAGTTCGTATTTTCCTGCGATTCAGCTGGCTTTATTTTATTTTAGCAGCATGAAAATAACTTTGGTAAATTTGCTTTGATGACTGTGAGCTTCGATTGCTTCCATTAATCACCGTTAGTTATTTGGGTAATGCTTTATTATAGTCTATTGTGTTGCCTACAACTCTCCTCTATCAGTTTTGTTAGTTTGAGAGGGCTTGTTGTATTTTCTTCTTTTGTAAATAGGATGGGCATTTCGGGGTGTACTTTTTATGACTGATCTCTTTAAGGTTGACATCCTTTACTAACAATAGTGGTTGCATGGTCAACTTGTAGCACACTCTATTCCTTCTTTCATCCATTAGCTTATTGAATCATCCATCCAACTATTATCCTTCAGTGCTTAAGTTTGTGCTAATAATTTTTTCAACTACAGTATAAACTACATTGTGAAATTGATTATCAAAGTTCTAACCTTTTTCTAATTAGTGACTATTATGATCCACTTTCGAGAAAGAGAATAGCAATAAATACGCCAAAGAATTTGGATCTTTAATCGAAGTTGCAACATACTCATTCCATGAAAATATCTTATGGCCTTTTGGCAATTATTACACCTTAGAGTAAGCTGGTTTTCATGGCAATGGAAGGATCCTGGAACTAATTTACTAATTTCAGCTGGTTGTAAAAAGTAAAAGACAAGACTCAAGAGAAAATCATGACAAGACGTGGTCTGCTTTTTATTAAGTTGGTTGTTGTTTGATGCAAATTCATTACAAAACCAACAAGCGACAAATCCAATCGCAATGGGAGTGTAACCAGACAATGGATTTTTCAAATTTTTAGCTGTTTAAACCCTCGTGGTCAATACAATTTTATAAAGTTTTGTTCATTTATGTATTGTTTATTCAACTATATTCTCCTTTTGATGATTATCAAAACACCAAACTCATCTATTTAATTTCAAAACATGAATTAAACAATATAGTTACGTTGATTGTTCATTGTATGCTTTGAACAATGTCTTAAATTGTCTTGCAGACGTTGTTAGGCCCAGTGATGTTGGTCTTAAAGAAAAAAACTCCAAAGATGATGACAGAGAGTATGGATTATTCAGACTACACAACTTAAATAGAGCAGCAAGGTGGGCACAACCAATTACATATTTGGATATTTACGAACGTGCAAGTTTCACGGTGAGATTTTTTCTCCTATGCTACCTTGATATTTTGGTTAAGTAACTTTTTTTCATTTCTTTAAATTGTTAAAACGGTGGAAAGAATAAATATGTCATGTGTATCATTTACAATAAATTGTTTACTTGAAATTTATGTATTTATATAATTTCTCAACATTTCTTCTCACTTGTAAGCTTAATTTAATTTAATGGTTCTGACTTGTGAATATTTTTTTTTTATAATGAAACTTTAAGTGTCAAGAAAAATATTTAAACTTATGATTTCATATTCGCATATCATGTTAAATTACTCATAATCTTAAAAGTTAAATTGTTGAGTTGAATTTCAGTTGATAATATGACTTTATATAGATTCTTAAGACATGAGGAATGTTGTTAAAACAAGAGCGAATTTGAAACTATCCATTAAATTCATTGTATGTAGTAATCCAGTAAGTATGTTCTCAAGGTTTAAAATGCGCGCTGCGCACACTGCAGAGAAGACGTCGACATGCGTTTGGACAGGGTCGCGAGAAATGAGGGACACGTCAGCAATTCGGACAAGGCTCCGAGAAACATGGGCCACGGTGGCACGGACAGGGGCGGCACACATTCCAGGAAGTGTGGAGCTGTCTGAAAGCCTCTCTTGGTTGGGCCGCATCAGCCTACTGGGCCCAGTGAGCGCAGTGCATCTGGGCCGGGCCCACTACGCGCCAACTGGGCCCAGCCCGCTCCCCAACTAGGCCCCATCGCGCCAACTGTGGGGCAGCGCACACCAGATTGGAGCTACGGATTAGGAATCCTAGTTTAAGTCGAATTGGTCTCCTTTATGCCTATAAATAAGACCCTTGAGGCACCAACCAAGGCATTGATAATCGTTGAGCGATTAGTCATCCTTGAGAGAGTTGTGGTGTTCTGAGTGGCGAGAATTGTTCCTAGTTTCTTTGGTTTGGAATCGAAAGAAAGGGTTGGGGGCTAGGCTCCTGTAAAGAGTTTGTGTTCAACGAGAGGAGGCGACAACCGAGAGTATTCGGAGAGAGGCTGGTCGTAGTGGGACTACGGCGCCGCACACCTATTCGCCCTATTCTGCACGGCGAAAAATTAGGGGTGTGACAGTTGGTATCAGAGCAAGAGTTCAAGTAAAGGTTGCTCCTTTTTTTCTTCTACTCCCAAGATCCACTACTCAAGAGGTTTTTCGATCAATTCACGAGGAGAATGGTGATGGTCGAGGTGCTTGCAAGGCTTTCTCGATTAGAGGAGTTCACGGGGGTTCGTGAAGCAAGCGATGAGGAGTCCCTACGACTCCAAATTATCTCCCTAAAGATGGAAATCGACGTCCTCAAAGCTTCGGTAAGCGAAGAGCTAGCGGCGGCGAAACAACTCATACAAGAGGAGCTCGCACGGGTTGATAGGGAGGTAGCGCAGGTAAGCACAACGGTAGCGGCAACAGGTGGCGCGGCAAAGAGGCTTGGCACAACGGCTACGCAATTTGAAATTCCGGAACCGAAGCCCTACAATGGCAATCGAAACGCAAAGGAGTTGGAGAATTTTCTATTCGACATAGAACAATATTTCCAAGTGGCCGGGATCGAGGAAAGCAACAAAGTTATGATTTTTAGCATGTATCTTGCCGGGGACGCAAAGCTTTGGTGGAGACAACGTCTTAACAAGGAGCCGAAGATCATTAGTTGCGAAGTTCTCAAGCGAGAACTAAAGGAGTGATTTTTACCGCTCAACGCCGAGTGGACGGCAAAGGAAGCACTAAGGAAGTTGCGACAGACAGGGTCGGTTCGTGACTATGTTCGAGAATACAGTTCCTTATTGCTGGATATCCGGGACATGCATGAAAGTGATAAATTATTCAACTTTATGGCTGGACTTCAACCATGGGCGCAAACAGAGCTGCGACGGCATGGCATGAAGGATGTGTCATCGGCAATTGCGATTGCCGAGGGTTTGGTGGACTTCAGGGCCGCCCCTACTTCTGAGAAGAAAAAGGGAAGAGACGACAAGCGAGGTAAACAAGGTGGGCACGACAAAGGTAAAAGGACCGAGGGATCTAAAGGCAAGGGATCTGATCAACCCCAACACAAGAAGAACCAGGGTTGCTTTTTATGCAGTGGGCCACATTATGCTCGGGATTGTTCTACTAAGGCGGTAGCATCTACCTTAAGGGTCCAGGAAGAGAACTCCAAAGGAGAGGAGAAAGCTCGGATGAACCCCATTCAACTGGTGAATGCCCTGACAAGCAGTCAAAAAGCAACGACAAGCGGACAAGCAACAGCGGCGTCTGGCCAAACACCGCCAATGCAAAAGGGCCTAATGTTCGTCGAGGTGCAGGTCAACGGAAAGAAGGTGCGTTCGATGTTGGACACCGGCGCGACCAACAACTTTATCTCGCAGCGGAAGGCGGGAGAGCTCGGCTTGGAGGTGACCAAGAGCACGAGCTTGATTAAAGCAGTCAATTCAGACGCCCAGCCCATCAAGGGCACGGCGACACCCCTGCTGAGAGTAGGCGAGTGGCAGCAATCATGCCCGATGATGATTGTGCCACTGGACGACTTTGATCTTATATTTGGCTTGGAGTTTTTCAGGCTAGCAAAGGCGACGGTACTGCCACATCTTGGAATGATTCTTATCCAAGACGAGACAACACCCTGCACGGTCAAGAGTGAGAACCGAGGCAAAAGCGTGATGCAATCATCCCTACAGTTGAAGACGGGAGTTCGGAAGGGGGAGACAACCTTCTTGGCGACACTACGCGAGGTTAAGCAGGACCAGGTGGGGGAGATATCATCAGAGGTACGCGCAGTGTTGGAGAGATATCGGGACGTGATGCCAGCGGAGCTGCCGAAAGTGTTGCCACCAAGGTGTGCTATCGATCATCACATTGAGTTGGAGCTGGGCGCGGTGCCGCTTGCACAGGCTCCCTATCTCATGGCGCCATCAGAGTTGGCGGAGTTGCGACGACAGTTGGACGAGTTGTTGGAAGCTGGTTACATCCAACCGTCCAAGGCTCCTTATGGGGCACCGGTACTTTTTCAGAGGAAGAAAGATGGCGCACTGCGCATGTGCGTTGACTACCGGGCATTAAAAAAAATCACCATCAAGAACAAGTATCCTATTCCAAATGCAAGTGATTTATTTGACAGATTGGCAAAGGCGTCATACTTCACCAAGTTGGACTTGAGATCGGGGTATTGGCAGGTGAGGATAACCGAGGGTGATGAGGCCAAGACGGCAATGGTGTTGAGATACGGATCGTACGAGTTTTTGGTTATGCCATTTGGGCTAACCAACGCACCGGCTACTTTTTGCAATCTTATGAACGACGTGCTCTATGAGTTCTTGGATAGCTTCGTGGTGGTCTATCTGGACGATATTTTCATCTACAGCGAGTCCTTGGAGGAGCATCTACATCACTTGGAGACAGTTCTGAAGAAGCTCAGGGAGCATTCTTTATTTGTGAAGCGGGAAAAGTGCGAGTTTGGGGCAACAGAAATCAACTTCTTAGGCCACTACATCCGAAAGGGAGAGATTCGCATGGATGGTGCTAAGGTACGGGCGATCGACGGATGGATCGTGCCAACAAAGGTAACCGAGCTAAGGTCTTTCCTTGGCTTAGCCAACTATTATCGGAGGTTTATTGCAAACTACTCGAGACTGGTGAATCCCTTGACCGATTTGTTGAGGAAAGATAAACCATGGGCATGGACAGACTCATGTCAAGAGGCATTTGAGCAGGTGAAGAGGGCGGTGACAACGGAACCAGTGTTGAGGCTTCCAGATTTTACTTTGCCATTCGAGGTGCATACAGATGCGTCAGAGCGCGCAGTGGGTGGAGTCCTGGTTCAAGATGGACATCCGGTTGCTTATGAGAGCCGAAAACTAAAGGGAGCCGAGGAGCGCTATTCAGCACATGAGAAAGAGATGGTGGCGGTTATACATTGCTTGGTAACTTGGCGACACTATCTATTGGGCACACAGTTCACCGTGGTCATAGACAACGTGGCCAATACCTATTTCAAGACGCAGAAGAATCTCTCACCGAAGCAGGCGCGATGGCAGGAGTTCTTGGCAGAGTTTGACTTCACTTGGCTACATAAACCAGGGGCCGAGAATAGAGTGGCAGATGCACTTAGCCGCAGGGAGCATGCGGAGCGCATAGCAGCGATAATGGAGGTTCGCTCGGATCTTCTCGAGAAGATCAAGGCGGCATCTACAGAAGATGTCGCGTACTTGTGACTTGTGAAGCAGGTATAGGACGGGTCGGTGAGGCGATATTGGCTAGAAGACGGCTTGTTGAAAGCACGTGGTGACAGAGTTCTAGTGCCTAGTTGGGGCGGGGTCCGCCAACTTCTCCTGAAAGAGACACATGACACCCGCTGGGCGGGACACCCGGGCGTCGAGAGGATGCTCGCTTTATTATCACGAGACTACATCTGGCCGAAGATGGAAGAAGACATTGAGCTCTATGTGAAGACATGTCTAACTTGTCAGGTGGACAAGACGGAGAGAAAAAAAGAAGTTGGGCTACTTCAACCACTCCCCATTCCAAGCAAGCCATGGGAGTTGGTCTCGATGGATTTCATCACTGGGATGCCAACGGTGGAGGGGAAAGGATCTATCATGGTGGTGGTAGATTGCTTGACAAAGTACGCTGTGTTCATGGGCGTACCAAAGGCTTGCACCGCACAAGAGGCGGCGGACTACTTCATGAGGTTCGTGGTTAAAACATTTGGGTTGCCGAAAGATATTGTGAGTGATCGAGACTTGAGGTTCATAAGGAAGTTCTGGACTATATTGTTCAACTTAATGGGCACCGAGCTAAAGTTCTCCACGGCAAACCATCCCCAGACAGACGGGCAAACCGAGCGGCTCAATGCATTATTGGAGGAGTATTTGAGGCACTTTGTATCGGCGAGCCAGAGAAATTGGGTGGATCTATTGGATGCAGCTCAATTTTCATACAACATTCATCGGACATCGACCACGAGAATGAGTCCCGCGGAGCTTACTTTGGGATTTCAGCCGGCGACTCCAGCCGAAATTGCACGCAGGAAGGAGCAGGGCCCCTGTCTAGCAGCCTATAGGTATGGACGAGACCAGACAAATCTGTTAGAACAAGCCAAAGAAAGCTTGGGCAAGGCCCAAAGACGGATGAAAAAGTATGCAGATAAAGGGAGAAGACCACTAGAGTTCAAAGAGGGGGACCGGGTCCTACTCAAACTCACGCCTCAGATATGGAAGAAGGTGACGTCTCGGAGATATCACAAGGGACTTCTTCCCAAGTATGATGGACCATTCACGGTTATCAAGAAAGTTGGGTCGGTGGCCTACCAATTACAACTTCCCGACAGACTCAAATTGCATCCTACATTCCATGTAAGTTTCTTAAAGCCCTATCACGAAGGAGATAGAGTTCAGAGATTGAGGGCTCCACCCGGGGTGCGAGTGGAATTTCAAAAGAAGATTTCCAAGATCCTTGATCATCGAAGCATGGGAGAAAGTTCAAAGAATAGGCGCAGGCAATTCTTAGTTCTATGGGAGGATGAAGATGAGGCAACGTGGGAGAATGATAAAGACTTGTGGCAATTTGAAGACGAGGTGACGGCTTACTTAGCCTGGGCGTCGACGAGGCCTTAGACTTCATCTAGTGGGAGAGGATTGTCACACCCCCTTTCTCACAAGGCGTAAACGGGCACAGCGCCCGAAAGGAGGTTCCGGGAAGCCTCGCAACAGTGCGCTAGGCGCACTTGGCAGACAGCCCGCGCGTGGGGCGCGCGGCAGGCAAGACAGTAGGCGCAGAGAGCAGCGGCGCGCGCCCTGCCGGCGCCAGGCAGACACATGCATCGGCAGCGCGTGCGCCGCGCGCACTACAGAGAAGACGTCGGCATGCGTTCGGACAGGGTCGCGAGAAATGCAGGACACGTCAGCAATTCGGACAAGGCTCCGAGAAACATGGGCCACGGTGGCACGGACAGGGGCGGCGTACATTCCAGGAAGTGTGGAGCTGTCTGAAAGCCTCTCTTGGTTGGGCCGCAACAGCCTACTAGGCCCAGTGGGCGCAGTGCATTTGGGCCGGGCCCATTGCACCCCAACTGGGCCCAGCCCGCGCCCCAACTGGGCCCCAGCGCGCCAACTGTGGGGCATCGCACACCAGATTGGAGCTACGGGTTAGGAATCCTAGTTTAAGTCGAATTGGGTCTCCTTTATGCCTATAAATAAGACCCTTAAGGCACCAACCAAGGCATTGATAATCGTTGAGTGATTAGTCATCCTTGAGAGAGTTGTGGTGTTCCGAGTGGCGAGAATTGTACCTAGTTTCTTTGGTTTGGAATCGAAAGAAAGGGTTGGGGGCTGGGCTCCTGTAAAGAGTTTGTGTTCAACGAGAGGAGGCGACAACCGAGAGTATTCGGAGAGAGGCTGGTCGTAGTGGGACTACGGCGCCGCACACCTATTCGCCCTATTCTGCACGGCGAAAAATTACGGGTGTGACAACTACCCATATTCGACCTTTCGTGAGTGACTTTTTCTTCAACTTTACTCATTTAGAGCACGGATTTTCAACAATTTCCCAATTTGTGACACAAAACAACAACTCTGTGGCTAAATATATTTAACACATAACATTTTTTAGTCTAGGATTTGAAAATGGAGGCTATCTGATTGTGGGAAATGAAGAGGATCATGCATGGCTTATGGAGATAAATCCAGATGATCTTCATGGCTTGCATACTGGCCCAACTATTCAGGTCTAGCTCACCACAATGAATTTCAATGCTTTCTAGAGAGAGAGAGGGATCTAATTTGTGAAGAAGTTAAAATCTGACCAACAATGGCTGTAGAATGGTTCTTGAATTACAGGTGCAATTACTCAGTTTTAGGAATATGGTATGGCCTAAAGAATGATGTAAGCCTGGTACCTTGTGTTTTCTCAAAGCCATTACGGGAAATAGAGGAAATTAAAGGATCAAAGTAGCTGGAATGCCTCCATTGATGTGTATTGTGCTTCTTCACAATATTTTTCAACCACTCTTTACCCACAACTTAGATGAATAAGATCAAACCTACTTACAAACTTCAGAATTCCTTGGAGTTGAAGCCTTGGTTGGTCATTTGTATGTCGAGTTGACAGTATACAAATCTTAATACAGATCCTAAAAGTAGTATTTTTCTCAAATTTGTGCACCTATGATCCACACAATATAGTGACCATTGGTTTTCAAAATAATTTTTTTAAAGCAAGTTTTCAGGAAGGCCATTAGTAAATAATTATTCCATTACTAAATAATTTTTGTTTTCTATTAGTCGAAATTAAGTGCGATATCTAGTGTATACAGTGAATCAAGTCAATCAGAATAGGTTAAAATTACCATTATAAGCAGAAAAAAAAAGTGAGATATTTGGTGAATTTTATCTCCGTAATAGTCCTTTCACTAACAACCTAAAATATAACAGCAGTTTCACTTAAAATTATTTATGATCACTTGTTTTGATCTCCAAATATAGAGACTTTACCTTATAAATATTATTAATCTTTTCAGTCTAGGTGCTTAGCAATTATTCCTTAATCTCATGGCTCGTTTTGTACTGAATTGCAATTACTTAATTTCATGGTAAACTATAAGAGTCTAACTTATAGTAAAAGTGTTCACAATGTGACATTGTTTGAGTGTACTCGATGAGAATATTGAATCATATCTCCAACTAATACAAGATTTTTTCAGGTAAAAGTCTAAATTAATCTCTAGTTTTACATCGTGAGCAAATTAAACTTGGCTCAATTTTCATCCTATCGTAACCAAATTAAACAACTATTATAAAATTTTTACATATTTTTTAATTTTAATTTTAAAATTACAAAAAAAAAAAAAAAACCAAACAAACCAAACCTATAAAAATTAACCAAACAGGGTACTAAAAACAAAGTCCAACTCAGTCCAATGAAAAAAAGTAAAACTGAATTCAACCAATTGATTAGTTGTAACGCCCCTGGAATTGAAAGAAAAACATTAACTTACTAACACAAAGCTTTGAATTTGCAAAACTTCTTTTTATATCAGAAAAACACAACTTTACATCAGTGTCATTTCACTGTCACCTACATTTGTCGAAAGAAAAAACAATTGTATCATGGCAGGTTAAGGTCCACATTTGTGTACGTTTGTGTGGGAGGACCTTCCGCATCAGACTCCTGCAGATCACATTGAAAATGAAATGAGCATATGTCAAATAACAATTGAAAGCATAACGTGATAATGCACGGACCTGCGTCTCATGAACTCTATCAGGAACTGTCTCAGACACTCGAAAGCTGTCTCGGGGACTCTGAACCCCATAAAGGTGTCCTCCGACCTTCCTCTGCCGCCTCTGCCTCTCCCTCTGTTGCCTCTGCCAGCCCCTGCACTGGACTGGCCTCCACCTTCGCACGTGCGGGCATTGTGCCCCACACTACCACACCGCCCACAAGTGACGTTCAAATGTCTTCTGCTTAGCACTGTCCGGCTGGGGGCCTCGTCCACATCCCGTATTCTACAGACGCGCGGCCTTCCTGGAAGCCTTTTAAAAGGCGGTGGGATAATTGGATCAAGATTCGTCACAGGAAGCCACTCGATTGGTCCATTAAGGGGGCGGAGAAAGTGGGAGTACATCACCATATATGTTTCCCGGTGATAGCACCAATGCACAAAATCCTCAGGAGATCTCCTCATGAAGTGAATGCACGGGATTGCATGCACACACGGGATGCCGGTCAACTCCCACCGGTAACATGTACAAGTACACCTTTCCAAATCAACAGAGTACATGTCGGTACCGTTGCTGATCTCAAACTGGGCAGCTCCTGCAAACTGAGGGCTCCAATTTCTACTGGCATGTTGTACTTTGGCGAGGCGGTTGCTGATCATTGGACACAACCGTTCGGTCGACTGAGCCATCTTTTCATATTTTTTTACGATCCTACCCATGATGCCCTTTCGAATGATCTCGAACATACTTAGAATAGGTTTGTCCCGGGCGGGTAGGATGCAGGCATTGAAGGACTCGCTGAGGTTGTTGAGGCTTATGTCGCACTTTGGGATCGAAGAGAAGGCATGTTTGGCCCAGCATGTCGCCTCTATTCCACGTAAATAGTCATGGGCCGCCAGGTCAAGGACACGTAACTTGGCCATCTCTTTCTCAAATTGCCTCACTGTTGTGGCTCTTGATGCAGCCCACATTGCATCTTTCAACAACTTGCCTTTAAATTGTTTTTGAAAATTGGCATACAGGTGTCGGATGCAAAACCGCTGGTTTGCTTGCCATGCCACATCTCTCACAGCTGGCACTAGTCCCTGCAAAGATGCATAATATGAGACAGACATTGGTAATATATGACAAACATAAACACATAATGCAAAAGCAGTGAATAACACCTTACCTTTTGTCGATCAGAAATAATCGTCCACCCATTGCCAGATGGGGTGTTTAGATCGTCCAACAACAATTCTAGAAACCACCTCCATGAAGCCCTATTTTCTGCTTCAACGACTGCTACAGCAATCGGGTACATACCATCGTTCCCGTCGATGGTGACAGCAGTAAGCAGTTGCCCAGGAGTCGCTCCCTTCAAGTGGCAGCCATCTAAACAAATAACAGGTCTACCACCATTCAGCACTGCCCTTTTGCATGCATCCAAGCACATGTACATCCTTTTAAATACACTCATATCGAGGTCAACACGCAGTAAACTTCCGGGATTCGACCTCCGAATCTCCTCAGCATAGGACCATATGAGCTTGTATTGCTCATTGGCATCCCCTTCGTTAATTTTCTTAGCCGCATTTCTTGCCCTTCTAGCAAGGCTGGATGGAATGTTGACGTTGAAGTCCTTCCTGACAGTCTTAATTATGGAAGATATGGCCCAGTCGGCCTGACTTTTAAATCTGTCCAAGTAATGCGTTGCCACCCATTTGGCTGTGGCATGGCGGCTTTCCATTTGTCTGGAGCATGTGTGAACGTCGTTGTACATCTTTATTTGAAACGTCATTTCATTTTTTTATTTGTGAGGCGTGCAGCCGCCACATGCACCCTTCTTGACAAGCAACTCTCAATCGATGCGCATCACTGTGGGTGAATTTTATCCCGTACCCATTATTCATTGCATAATCAACAATTTCTTCTCTAATTTTATTCAAGGAACTATATTTTTTGCCTAGCCCCATACCAACAAATGTGCACTCTGCTTCTGTTTGGCGTCTCAGTCTACTCTCTGCCATGTCCATCTCTTCATCACTAG
>JAJTVF010008361.1:0-17060 GCA_022433065.1 Begonia loranthoides
TTGTTTTTGGCGATCTATCTTAATTGTGGATTCATTAATAGCTTAGATTTTTGACATCATAAGAATAAATCTCTATTCACTGAATGAATTATGATTTCTTGGAGCATGATTCATGATATTTTCTTTTTGATGATTGAAGATTGTATTCCATCAATTTGATCTCTAGATTGCAAATATTGCTTTGAATTCATGAATTGGATGTAAATCTTCAATTGATATTTTTGAGTTTGAAAATTGTATTCCAACAAGTGAACTTCTACTTTGAATATATTGAATTACTTAGATTGTTGGATACTCAATTTTTGACTTGTGTATCTCTCTCTTGAACTAAAACTAACTATTGATATAGGGAGAGAAAAATACAAATGCTCCAAATTGATAAGTGAGTTTCCGCTCTTGATTTAAACTTTGATAATCCCCATATATTTGATTTTAATCATTGATTTAGTGGGAGAAATTAAATTTGTTTATGTTTTAATTTGAATTAAAGTAAATAGATTAGATTTGACAATTGACTTAATTTGCCTTTCTATTTTTGATTGAAATTGAATTGACTCAAATTCTTCAATACATAGCTTTGAACTTAGTTTCGATCTTTTTGAGTTTGGAAGGGAAGATATTGATAGTGTGCTTATAGGTTGAAATTTGTATTTTACAATTGGTATCTCTAAGTTAGATTTTGCATAATTCTTGTCTTGAATTATTCTTGTTGCTTGAGATTTGGCCTCCAACAATTAGTTTTCTGGTTTTATATATTGAATTGTTGGATATCAATTTTGATTTGGCTTCTCCTTTGGATTAAATTTGTATATGGTCTAAAGAGGAGAAAATGGAATTGTTTGAGATATTTTTTTAATGTCGATTTCAACTTTAGTTTTTGATAAATTTGCTTCCGCTTAGGCTTATAACTTTGATAATTCTTCCTTGCTTTTAAATTGATAAAGCGAGAGATAAATGTCTTAAAGATAATTGATTTGTTTTAACTTTTGTTTTTCCCCACTAAAACCCATAGGTTGAATATTGTTAAGTAACTTGGGGGGAGAAAAATACAAATATTATAATATTGATGATTGTGCTTCCGCTACGACTCAAAACTTGTTTATCATCAAACGGAGGAATTTTTTTTTTCAATTGCTATTATATTGTAAAGATTTTAATGTGGCTTCCTTTATTTCCAAAATGTTTTTGATTTCTTGATTTAAAAAGGGGAAGTAACTTTTGTAGTTGATTTTCACTTGATATCAATAATGACCATTGGTTTGAACTCTCTAAATTGGTATCAATAATTGTTTTGTTTTAAACTTCTACAATGGATATTTATCTTGAATTTTCATCCCCAATGTTTTGATTGTAAGCAATGATTTAGGGGGAGAGGAATGGTTCTTAACTTGAATATCTTTGAAAGATAGATTATATCAATTAGTATTTTTAAAATTGGATTTCATTTCTTCAATTGGTATCATCAATTTCTCTATGCTTTGAAATTTTAAATTGGTATCAATCTTTGTTCTTCGAATTGAATTTCAACAATTGAAATCATTGGACTTATTTTTAATTGGTATCATGTATGAAATTATTTTTGTTTTGGTATCAATGAAATCATTTTTCTCTACAATTGATATAATTTTTTTTGGATTTTTATTTGATATCATATTTCAATTCCCCAACTATTTGACTTTGTGCATAATGATAGGGGGAGAAAATTTGTTTCCAAAAGTTGAATTCACGAATGGATTTATTTTTCAATTGGTATATATATTTTTTTTTGGATGGTTCTCTTGAGTTTTTGGATTCTCTCCTAGTTGCTAGTTGATAAATTTATAGGAGGAGAAATTTATGAAGTGGTTTTATTATTGCTCTAAGGGGAGAGCAAAAGATTTTCAAATTGAATTATATCTCCAATGAATTGGTTTTGCGAATAACATAGGGGGAGAGACATTTGAATTGATTTTGATATTACACATTGGTATCTCTCTTAGCATGTTTTTTTAACCTTACAATTGGTATCATACGAGACAAAAATGATTTGATCTTAACCTTAGATTTACAATTGATATTAATGTTTGACAAACTTGTTTTGCATCCAATTGTGAATTATCAATTATTATCTTTTGTTAATTTCTTAACTCTTAAATTGGTATCACTTGTAGAAATTGAAACTTTGTTTTCAATTCTTGCTCTTTAAATGATTTCTTATTATTTCATTTAGTATCATATTCGAAAGATAAAATTGGCTTACTATTGATAGTATTAAATTGATATCTATCTTGGATCCTAAAATGGCTTTTATTTCCTACATTAGGTATCGATTTCTTGCATCCCATTTTTTTTGGTATTTATTACTTGGAGTGAAATGTTTAGACTATCCCTCACATATGTTTAGGCTTTATGATAAAAAGGGAAGCCTATTCTTGATTGAATATTTCCTTGTGGTGGTTTTTCAAATTGGTATCATATTTTATACTACATAAAATTTATATTGAATGTTTAGATAATTCCCTCCATGGTTTGCTTCTTGGATAGATTCCTTAATTAAGGAGGAGATTTTGTCTTGAAGAATATTTTTGAATGTTTTGTTAGAAATCTTTGTGGTTTCTTTTCTTGGTATCTCTTTGATTAAGGGGGAAAAATTTGTTTTTAGTTGAATTAATTGTTGAGATTGTCTTTAGATTATTCTAATACTTATTCTCTACATTTACTCATGTCGTTAATGTTCAAGTGGGATAATTTCTTAAATGAATCTTTTGATAGTCTTATTTTGATAACATTTTTTGATTGTATTAAAACTCCCCTCCCCTAGGATTTCTTTTTGATTATGACAAAAAGGAGGAGAAATGTCTAAGTTGTGATATATGTTATGGGGAGAAATTTGTTTAAATTGTAAGTATATTTTAGGGGGAGAAAGAGTTTAGTAGCATGTTGCATTAAATTAATGAGTTGATAAATTGCATAACTAAATTGAAAAAATCTAATATGCAATATCTATATGCAAATGCTTAGTTTTAGGGTAAACAACTTATTGGATTTTGTCATAATCAAAAAGGGAGAGATTGTTAGCCTTTTTGTTAGGCTAAGTTGTATTTTGATGATGACTAAAATATTGGTTAATTTAATAAACAATAAGTTTTATTTTGTATTATACTTTGTATTTATCGGATATTATTCGTATCGGTTTATAATTATATTTATATCTGTATTTATTGAAAATACCCTGTGTTTATTGAAAATACCCTCAAAATGGGTATTATTAATGTGCTAACAAGTTTACTTGAGTCCATGTAGTGTAGCGTATCATTTTGAGACTTAGCATAGTTTCGGGTTTATTTTGGAGTGAGGCTTGACAGATCACAGACAAGGAAAGCCGTCCCAAAACTGCTTTCTGGACCTTTCGGACGAGCACGGACGAGGGGAGAGTCGTCCGAAAACTATCTAACCCAATTGAAAGTTTAGGGTCAAATTCATCATCAAAAGTTTAGGGTCAATTATGTCACAGTGCAGTCCAAAGATTTCGGACGATGAGGATGACAGTCAGGACGCAGGAATGCATCCGAAAACTTAGCCTGGAGTTTTCGGACACACGCGGACAACACAGACGCATGAGGACGATCTTGTTTTGAATATGTTTTTTTTTTTTCTAGTGACTTTTCGAACAAAGTGGACAGATCCCGGATGAAGAATCCTCGTCTGAAATCTCCAGATTTTGCCAAAGGACAGATTTTCAACTGACAGATTTCAACGGCTATTTTTCAACGGCTACATGCGGACGTTCGAAATCAGATTAAGGTCGTCCGAAAACTCATTGCCTATCAATAATGGATCACTCCAAGCTCTCCACACCGAACCGAGAATCGAATACGTGATTCTAATTACTGTGAGCTATTATTGTAAATCCAATTCTCCACAACACATAAACTTGCGAGTTAAATTCGGGAGAATTCGAATTAGTTAGATTGCGTTTTAATTTTTATACTCCTTTATTATTGTGTTTGATTGTAAATGGTGATTCCCTAAGAATTCATCGAGACACTTGAAATACTCATAGGTAAGATTGAACGTCCGTAAGTTCAATCATTGGGTGACGCCCCGCAATAGTCAAATTTAGGTTGACACCCCATAAGAGTCAAAGGTTGACGACCTTATAATTAGTCAAGGGTGACGCCCATCGTAAGAGTCAATTTGTAAATGATTTTATTGGCCCCAGTAAGCCAATTGCTTAGTGTATCTCTAAGTGGAACTTGGACCGCAGACATAGGCGAGTTTGCCGAACCGCATAAACAAATATTGTGTGCAGTTCTCTAACCCTTACTCTTTACATTATTGCATATATTTGTTATTGATATTTTAATTATATGCATTAAAGCACTTAGGGTTATTAGAGATTAAAATATCACACGAAAATATAGTAACGCTATATTCACCCCCCTCTATAGGCGTATATCAAACCTACAGACGATACATCTCGTCTGCAGTGTCGGCCGCATGTCATCCCAAGCCTAATGTTGGCACGACTAAACACTTGCGGACGACACTTCACGTCCGCAAGTTCATTCGCATGCGTCCGAAAGTCCATATTCAGACACATTAGGACCCCTCTTCTCGTTCTCACTTCATCTCCATTCCTAAGGCATTCCCAATATACACATGCAGACGACGACTTCTCGTCCTCACCTCGTCCGCATGTGTCCACAACACACAATTTCCCACCTTTCTCTATCTTCTCCAACTCAACTCTCATCCCTTAACATTCCCCCATAAATACATGTCATAAGATGACATGTATAGATACGTTATGTAATATCCCTACGACTCCAACACTTCGATTACACCACGTATATGGGAAAAATGTAATGGAAACACTCCTCGGCTGAACACTCTAGAACGTCCTTGGTAATACCCTGATAGTTTACCAATTTAAAAAGTTGGGGTGTTACATATGTTGCCACCACGAGGAGATGGATACTTCCGAGCTTTGGGACACATCCTTGATAATAAATATCGAATTGTCCTACCAAGCTTAAACAATAAGGTTAAATTTTCTTTAAATATTATTGACTTGCCTTTGTATGATATAGGTGATTCGAGGATGAATCTTCTCAAAGAAAGGGTGATTGATGTGATCCAGAAAATCTACCAAGTCCAAGGATGCAAAAGGATCCATTTTAGTCAAAGAATGCCCAGTAACATATGCTCGTTTCACCATTACGGACGTCTGTTTCATTGTAATGTTCATAGATTTCGCTGTAAAGGACGTCCATTTTATCATAACGGACGCTATTTCACTATAAAGGACGTCCGTTGCTGTAACGCCCCGATTATTTAAAACTATTTTTCCTTATTTTTAAAAATTCGTCATATAAAATTTTTCGTTTAATTTATTCAACATTAAAAATTCATTTGAACGAAAACATATCAAAGTAAACTATGCAGAATAAGCAATGGAATTTCAAAACATAGTTTCCAAATGTTTTTAAAACAAAAGTCCCTGATTATAACATTCAAGATAGTGCTAATACCAAAATACTCAAAATGTTGTTAGTTTTGTGATCTCCTCTAGTGTTAGTGTATTTTCTTTACTGTATATGTGTTACCTTGTAGAAATCAATGTCATGAATAGATAGCGAATGAAGAATGAAGAATGAGGAAGGATGGATGATGTGATAAATAAGAATGAAATGTTAATTTCATTAATAATGATTTTTGCTTTGTTATTTCATTTCCTTAACTGCTGTAGTGATAAGATAATAGGCTCGGAATAACTAGAAATACTTATGTTCCTAATTCTAGCATGTTTAACTCACTATAATAACTATAACTCGAGCACGTTTAACTATCTTCTGCATATTAGCTAGAACTAAACAAACATGTTAATAGTTAGTCAACTAAATTCTTGTGGGTTTAATCAATTAAGCATGTTAATTAACTAAATGTAATTTCTAGTAAGTATGTTAATTAGTAAGCATGTTAATTAACTAAGTTAATTAACTAAATGAGATTTTTAGTAAGTATGGTACTTAGTAAGTGCTAAGGTTAATTAGTGAGTATGTTAATTCACTCAAGCATGTTTAGCTAACTATGCATGTTATTCCCTTGAACTATTAAAGGTATGTTTAAATCATATAGGGTAATAATTGAAATCATTTCTTGAGTATGTTAAATTACAGAGGATGTAAGTAATTAGGCTAACCAACTAGAATGATAATCATATCTCCCTTGAGCATGTAAATTGGTTAGAGTAATTAATTAGATCGAGCACGTAATCAGTCTATGATGAAAGCATGTAACCTATCTCGAATAACAAACTAAAATAATCATCTAGAACAATGAATGGAGGAAGTATGTAAAATGACTAGGAAACCAATTAGGATAATTAGTATGTTAATTAAGAGTATGTTTTTGAATTCTCCTTCTGTGCTTCGCTGTTTACAATTCCATATTATAATTGTGCTCTGGGTGCACTTTCCATTTCTGCTATACGTTTCTATGTGCAATTTCAATGCCAGTTTGCTTGCAATTACTAATTGGTGCTTTATTTTACTAAGGAGTATAATAATAAAGAAGATGAAAAGGGAATGAATGAAACGTGAATGAGTTAAGAGTTTCATTGACTAAGTGTAGGAATGCTTTTGTTATTGTTTTCTTTTATTCCGTACAATCTCGACTACGATTTCATGTCCTTAACATGTTATTTTTTGCAAAACCGAAGCATGATTAGTTAAGTAGAATAAAAGCATGTAATCAACTCAGGAGTAAGTTAACTCACTTGGATAACAGATTAGAATAATTGCTTAGAAATATAAACGTAGGAAACATGTAAATGGACTTAGAAGTTAACTAAACTAAAGAACTAAGGAACTAGAATAATTATCTTATCTTCCTTAGCATGTTGAGTTTATTGTTCATTCACTGTTTTAATTTAATGTTGTACTTGTTTTCTATTATGCGTAGTTCTTTCCTTCTATTATATGCTTTACTTTCTTCATATGTGTTTTCAATGACAATATTTTCATTTCAATGTGCACTTAAATTTTTGTTAATGTTATGGTATGAATCATCATGCATCATGTTAGGATGAGAATTTATGGTCACGCATCATGCTAATAGAAAGGAATAGGACGCATGCATTGAGTGAGGAAAATGTTGAAAAATGAATGATAGAATAATAGGGTGGATGGGCCTAGTCTGGCAGCTAGTATGCACGCAAGAGACTAGTTTGTAATCTGGTATCTAGTATGCACACAGGAGACTAGTTCCTAGCCTGGCAGCTAGTATGCACATAGGAGACTAGTTATAGTCTGGCAGCTAGTATGCACACAGGAGACTAGTTGTAGTTTGGCATCGAGTATGCACACAGAAGACTAGCTAGATGAATGAGTAATGAATGATAAATGAACAAATAAACGAAAGTAAAGTAAAGAACGAATGAATGACGTAATGAAAAGATTGGTTTGAGTGACCCCATTCCAAAAAGGACTAAAGAGAGTCATAAACATAATTGCATTTACTCTTTTTCCTTACTAAGCCTTTGGACTTACAGTTACTTGTGGTGTAGGTGTAGTTACGTGTACATGAAAAAGAAATGCACAGACTTAGGAGTAAATACTAAAGACAACAATAAGATAATAAAGTAGGGATGAAGAATTTGCACGCGCGAGGGAGTTCGTGGCTGGCCAGGCATAGAAAAAGGGTAAAAGAGAAAATGTTTTAATTAAGTTAAGTTTTCAAAGTTGTAATTAAATCAAGTAGTAAGTTATATAAAAAGTAGTATTTTAATTGGTTGGTAATTCTTCTCTAAACTATTTGTTTATGATTCCGCACAGTTTTAACTAAACTATTTTCATACGCTTCCGCATAAGTTTTATTAATGAGATTTTTATAACGAGTTTTATGAACGGTTGGTAGCGGTCCGGTTTAGGCGCGCTTTGACTTGTTCTAAAAAGCAAATTTCAAAATTTCTTGTATTTTAAAGGATTTACGAAAATTCGAGTCGTTACAGAAAAAATCTCCTGCCCTTTTTAATTCCTAAACTGGACCAACGAATCGGCCAAACAGGTGTGAACCGAACCGATTGAAACAACTCATCATTCCTCCATTAATTACATTTTCTTTTAATTCCTTCAATTCCCACTAATCCATTATATTAATTTTTCACTAATTTAAAGCATCTTTTTACCCAATTAAAGTCTTCAATAATAATTTAATTAAATCATTCATTTAATTAAATTATTTTTAACTCAATTCTAATTCTCGATTTATTCTAAATATTACTCGATAATAATAATTGTCAATTATGTCTTTGGTAATACCCTGATAATTATCCAATAAATTCGAATATCCCCAATTACTTTTCAATTATTTTTATTAAATTTCAATATAAAAAGTCGAGATATTACAAGAAATATAAATTTTTAACAAAAAATATGACGACGATATTTGTATCATTCAATTATCATAATTTAATATTTTATTTGTTAACAAAAATTATTTAGTAGTTATATTATTACTGATTTCGTAATTAAGTAATTATTTTGCTAATTTCTTATTTTTTAATTATCTTAAAATTTATAATTGATTTAGCAAGAATAAGAAAATAAATTCCAAACGAAAAAAACAAGAGTGAAACTTTAATAGAATAATTCTGACTGTACAACCCATGTATTAACTGCACTTGGGTCTTTCAACTGAATACCCAAAGGAGAACAATGTGATATAAATGATAATTGAGAGGTGTATAGGTACTAGGTAGGCTTGAGCTTACTCCAAATTAGGGTGCCCTCAAGTCTTTCTCTACCCTTTTACACTCAAAATTTACACTAAAAAAAAATCGAACATTCAACAATTTTAAAATTTATCATAGTGACGGACATTTGTCAAATACCTCCACCCTACTTTGTGATGTCGATCCATCAGAGAGAAAATAGTATTGATCCAAAGTGACAGAGGAACATTCGTTTTGAGCGAGTGACATTTATTATGAAATGAGGAACGTTCGTTTTAAGCTAAAACGACATCATCTTTGTCTGTTTTAAGTGAGAGACATCCGTTGTTAACTAAGAAATGTTCGTTTTAAGCTGAGAACAATGTTGCTTTTATCAATTTTAAGTGAGAGACGTCTGTAATAGGTTGAGGGATGTCTTTTAGGTGAGGGACAAAAGACAAAGACGATGTCCCTTAAGCGAGGGATGTCCCTTAAGCGAGGGACATCCCTCAACTTATGATGGATGCTCCTCATTTAAAATTGACAAAGATGACGATGTTCCTAGCTTAAAATAGATGTCCCTCAGCTAACAGCGGACGTCTCTTGCTTAAAACGGACAAAACGACATCCTTTCAACTTAAAACAGATGTCTCTCATTTTAAAATGAACATCTCTCACTCAAAACGAACGTCCCTCGCTTAAGATGGACGTCCTCCGATTATCTACGTCGTTCGTCCCCGGTTGGATCAGCCCCTTATCATTGTGAGACATCCGTTATTGCTGTCATGAACATCTTCGTTTGACGGTTCTTGACGTTAATGAAACGATAGAAAATGTAACTGCGAGATTGTTGCTGTTTTTTTTAAAGTTCAAGATTTTAATTGTGTGTTAAATTTCTTTCACTTATAATTTTTTATTGATTACAAATTATAGAGTTTGTTGTGTTAATTTCTTAATTAAATATTATCAAAATTTTATTTCTGGAAATTAAAAATCTGCAAGAGTGGGTGGGTCCGGCCTATCAATTAAAGAAAATAAAATTAAGGAAAGAGAATGAAGTAAGAGAAAAAAATCAAGAAGAGATTGTGTTTGCCAAAAAAGGAAAGAAAGTTGTATAATATTTGTCTGGCTTCGTATGGTTTTGATGCATGGAATTGGACGACAGCAAGGCAGATTATATCTCATTAATTCTTGCGATGGAGGGCAGAGAGAGAGAGAGAGAGAGAGAGAGAGAGAGGTAACGGGAGATTAGAACGAACTCTAGAAAACTCTCTCTAATGGCACTGCCAGAGCAATGCATGCATGGCCATCGATTCCATAACCTCTGAGCTGGACCCCACACGTTTTTCCCAAACGAAACGATTTTCTTCTTTCCAAAACTGGCTTTACTTGATCAATCCCGCACTAACCGACTCTTCATATCCCTAGTTTTTGCAGATTGTTCTTTCTATCTGTACCTTCTCTCATTCGTCGCCGCTTTCTCTTCCGCCTCGAAAGGACGAGAAGGAAAAGGTTATTGGGTTTTGTCTGTTCATTTGAAAGGATCAGCGTTCGACAGTTAAATCTGAGGAATTGTTTTCTGTTCATTCTTTGGGCGTGGGATTTTCTTTCATTTCTCCCTTATTTTCCGAAGAAAGAAAGAAAATGGGGAAACCCCACCTGGGTTTTGGGGGTTTCTTCATTATTTTGACGTCTTTGCTTCTCTTCCTCTCTTCTTCCGTCCACTCCCAGCGTTGCGCCGACGATAGCGTAATGTCGGCCCTCAAAGAAAGCATCATTAACTCGAACTCTCTGGGGTGGTCCGACTCCAATTGCTGTAAATGGCCTCATGTGAGTTGTTACTCTGACCAGGTTTCAGCGATTCAAATCGGAAAACAAAAACTCCAAGGTTCACTGCCTTCTAACCTTAGTAATCTCTCTGCTTTGGCGATATTTGAGGTTCAAAACAACGGGCTGACTGGCCCCTTTCCGAACTTACCCGCAAGTTTGCAAAGACTTCTTGCCCACAACAATAACTTCACTTCCTTTCCCATCGATTTCTTCGTTGACAAATCGGCGTTAATAGAGATAGACATAGATGACAATCCCTTCTCGGCATGGCAAATTCCGGAAAGTATCCTGGACGCTACGTCGTTGGTTGAATTTTCGGCAAATAAAGCTAACCTCACTGGAGGAGTCCCAGCAATTTTCGGTGGCAACTCATTCCCTAGTCTTGCCAATTTGCATTTGTCAATGAATAATCTCGTAGGGGAAATTCCGGATACTTTTGTAGGTTCTGGAATTCAGTCCTTGTGGTTGAATGGGCAGCAGGGTATCGTTAAGTTAAATGGTTCAATTTCAGTGCTGCAAAACATGACTAGTTTAGCCGAAGTTTGGTTGCATGGAAATCAATTTTCAGGTCCTTTACCTGACTTTTCTAACTTCAAGGGACTGCAGAATTTGAGTTTAAGAGACAATCAACTTACGGGTGTTGTTGCGTCATCTTTGGTGCAATTGAACACCCTTATAATAGTAAATTTAACGAATAATTTGCTTCAAGGGCCTACCCCAAAATTTGATTCTAAAGTTCAGTTGGATATGAGATCTGGGTCCAATAATTTCTGCTTGGATACTCCTGGTGAGCCCTGCGACGACCGTGTTAATGCTTTGTTATTGGTAGCTCGAGCAGTAGGTTACCCGACAACTTTTGCAAAATCTTGGGAGCATAATGACCCTTGTGAGAGTTGGACTGGTATTACTTGTGATGCCACGGGAAACATCACAGTTATTAATTTTAATGGCAGGAGTCTTAAAGGTACAATTTCTCCTAGTTTTGCTTTGCTTACATCTGTGAAAAGTTTGTTTCTCTCTAACAATTCTTTAACTGGGACAATTCCATCCGAGCTTACAACTATGCCTAATCTTGTTGAATTGGATGTTTCAAATAACAATCTTTATGGTAAAGTGCCATCTTTTTCGAAGAATGTGATTGTGATAACTGATGGTAATCCTGATATTGGTAAGGATAGAAGTAGTGTCCCATCACCATCGCCATCATCGTCAATTGGGGAAGGTAAAAAATCAAAGACTGGATTGATCATCGGGTCTGTTGTTGGTAGTATTGTTGGATTGCTTTTAGTTGGGGCTGGAGTCTTCTTTTTGTTTGGTAAAAGGCAAAAGCGAAGAGGTAGAGTACAGGCGTCAAATGCTGTGGTCATACATCCTCGACATTCAGGGGACCAAACTGGTGTGAAGATCACTGTTGCTGGCCCAAGGGTCGCAGGTGGGGGAAGTGCCTTCAATAGTCCTTCGAGTCTTGGGTCAGGGCCTAGCAACATTCACGTTGTTGAGGCTGGAAGTATGGTTATTTCGATTCAAGTTTTGAGGAGTGTGACAAATAATTTCAGCGAAGAAAATATACTTGGAAGAGGGGGTTTTGGTTCTGTATACAAAGGTGAGCTGCATGATGGTACCCAAATTGCAGTCAAGAGGATGGAGTCTGGAGGTGTGAGTGAGAAGGGTCTTAACGAGTTTATGGCTGAGATTAGGGTTCTTACAAGTGTTCGGCATAGAAATTTGGTGGGACTTCTTGGATATTGCTTGGATGGACATGAGAGGCTTCTTGTTTATGAATATATGCCTCAGGGACCTCTTAGTAGGCGTCTTTTTAACTGGAAAGAAGAAAGATTAAACCCTCTTGAATGGATGAGCAGGCTTACTATTGCATTGGATGTGGCCAGAGGGGTTGAATACTTGCACAGTTTAGCCCATCAAAGTTTTATTCATCGCGATCTTAAACCCTCAAACATTCTTCTTGGGGAAGATATGCGTGCTAAAGTAGCAGACTTTGGGCTAGTACGGCTTGCTCCAGTGGGGAAATCATCTGTTGAAACAAGACTTGCTGGGACATTTGGCTATCTTGCACCGGAATATGCAGGTATTTTTTGTTCATTTGGACCAGTAGTAGTCGTAGCAACTCTGGTCGTTTTTTCTTCATGTTATCCATAAGTAAGTCAATAGTTTTATGCGGCCAGAAATTTAGCAATAGCTTTATTAATTTAGAAATATCGCAAGGTTTTGGCTCAAAATGAGCTTTCCATAGAATCAGAGAAAAAATACAAACAAGATAGGACCAGATGATTTGAGAGACCTGCTGTCTCCCTTATTTTTCATCCTATTATCCCCCCCTCACATAGGTTACTCTGTCAAGATAACAGCTATTAGATTCCGAAGGTCTAAATGAACCGTCCTGTTAGATTCCCGACCTTCCTTCCTGCATAAGTAAGCGTAAAATGGGGCTTATCAGTACCGGCTACTCTTGAGTTTCATGCTATCCACAAGGTGATAATGTTGAAATCGTTGTATGTCTGAATAGAGTTGTCATGTTTTCCCTGATGTCAATAGTCCCTTCCAATAGACCAAAACGCTGGGGTCTTTTTTGTCATTTGGTCATATTCCCCAAACAAATTCTAGTTCTACAACCAACTCCAACTCGGCGTGAGTTGAGGTGGAAAAGTGCTACTTAGGTAGTTTGCTCCCAACCCTATTGTTAGTTAGGAGACATACAAAACCAAAAAAATTGCTCAATCATTGGGGAATTGGAGTTTATAAGCCACTGCCCCAACTTGTTGTAGTGCCTTTTAGGGACTAAAGTAACGTGATGTCAACTATTCTTTCCGACATTTGGCTAAGGTTGTTTGTCTATAAGGAGGAAGCATGACATACATTAGTTCTCCTATTCTATGCTTTTGTTTTCATCTTGTGCTGACTATTCAACAATAACCCTTAAGCTTATCCAAGATGCTGTCTCGACCTTTCAAGATAGGTGTTCTACAGCAGAGGCTTGAGCAGAGCCCATGCCCTGCCAAGTTAAGGGTGTGCCCAGTCCCTAGACATATCTTGCTTGAACCGATGCAAATAAGCCTCTATGCAACACATTATTCAACACCATTATTCACCCTTTCGTCCGAGTGTGGTAGGGCTAGCTCACTTCACTTCTTTAGTGAAGTGATGTGCCAGAGTTTGTGTTGTGAAGGGATGACATAAGGCGAATAGATGTGCATAGTTTCTAAAATCCACCCTAATAGGAGTGAATCAATACCCTCATAAATTGATAACCCCTTTGCAAAATCTATCGTAATATCATCCCGAACTTGTTAAGGGCTATGACGACCTGATTGGTGATGTGTCCAAGTGCTCATCTGAGCATAGTGAACCTAAAAAGTGCTGACTACCCGAATTGAATAACATGAACAATGCTAATCGTACTCCAAAATTCTAGGAACACATTCCCAAGACTGGGCTCTACCCTACTCTTAAATGCAAAATCAATTTTGTAAACAATTATCAATATCAGCATGTCGTCCTTTGCTTACTCCTTTATACTACTACCTATCACCTATTACACTGTACTAACCAACTTAGCCACCTCAACAAGGCTCAATCTCGAATCTGCCTGTGTAACTAATATCTTCTTCTTTTCTCAAATATCTCTCTCCATTTCACTCTTAACATTACTTCTTTCTTCAAATCAACCTTGTTCCCAAAGTTGTAAGTAGGAATTTACATGGGCACTTCTTAACAACTTTTCTTTAATTTTTCTGTCCCAAACAAAATAAAGCAAATGGTAGAAACTTGGTGTCCAAACACATTCGTCTGCCTCTTTATCTTCTTTGCAAAATAAATTGGCTCAACTCTTTTCTTCAAGAAAAATTTGTCCTTATGGGGTTCAATTGTGATCCTAAAATCATTAAACTCCATTTTTTTTTAATTTACATTTGCCAATGCATCTCCTAAAATCTTAGGCTCCCATGCATCTCCTCTTCAGCTGGTTCTAGATGGATTTGCATCCTCTTGGCCCCAAACTTTTAAGTCCATGTCATTTTTTAACTCTTCCTCTACCATTCCACTGAATGGCCATTTCCCCCAATCCCGGCCTCCAGCAAACATCAATTGGGTTGGACGAGCAAAATTACCAATCCCCCTCATGATTTTGGCACAAAAGAAAAGGGAATCAAATCCCCTTTGGTTGAATGGGCATTCTCAAGGTTTGCCAAATCAACTCCTCTCCCTTTTTGTGTGTCGATGTTGTGCTAGGAACCTACTTTGAGAACCTTGGATTCGAACTCGGTTGGATCTGGTTCCTATTCCTATTGTAATATAGAATAATTGTCTTTCTAGTCTTTGATGTAAAAAAATCATTTGAACTGAATCTAACCGTGAATGAAAAAATTTGGCTCAAGTCCACTTCGAAGTTAGCCCAAATCCAAAATTAACACATGATTCCTCCCAAAGCAGACCTAAACACGAGAAAACGGGCCCAACCTCATTTCAAGCAGGTATCTTCTATATCTCCTCTCTAATATGCCTGAAGTCTCATCCACCTCATTTTGAACACTTCCCATCTCTATCAATCTGAGCCTGTTATCCATCTTTTTCCCACCATCTTTGCTCAGTCTGACAGCAAATTATTGTCTCCAATGGCCTTTTAACCTCCAACCAAACCAGTATCATCAGAAAAACAGCAACTACCTAAAATTTCCAGCAAGGTATTGGCTCAAAATGAGTTCTGCATGGAATCAGAAAAACTTAAAAACAACTGCACAAAATGAGCTCTTTGGTAAAACTACGACCGCTCACCGCTCCATAAATATTAAATACTATCCTTACCAATATTACTTCAGGTTCTTTAAGAAAATATATGAAAAATATGAAAGAGTAAGATAGTGACCGGAAAGGGTAGTTGAGTGGTCCAACAATCCTTTATGATTTACCATCAAGCCATGTTTAACGAGACCTCAGTATGGCTACTGGTGTAACCATTATGATAGGCCATCCCTAATGTTCGCACAGTTGCAGCTGTGCTTGATCATAGATGTTGTCTATGATGATGGGTGACTGATTAGCACTTTTTATTTCTTGTTAAATTATTCAAATAACATAATTTTTCTGACAAATTATTCATACTTTGCTTTACAGTCAGAAAACATTTTCTGAATTTCCCTTTTGAATTTAGTCCACATTTAACAATAGCGACTTATCGGTTATTTGCGTCTCTTTTTTGATCATGTATTTAACTATATCCAAGTGTAACTCAATTCTAGCATTTAGATTTTGAATTATTAGATAATTTTCTTGATGGACACTTCATTTTACAGTCTTTTGCCTTTTCTTGCGTGAACATGTTTTGGATTATGTTCATATTAGCTGTGGATATTTCATTCTTAGAACCAATCTTCAATTCTGTTTTTTGCATTTAGGTTTTAGTCGCTTGCACTTCAAACATAAATTTTCTTTTTGTCGTCTGAGCAGTCACTGGACGGGTAACGACAAAGATTGATGTCTATAGCTTTGGAGTAATTTTAATGGAGCTGATCACTGGTCGAAAAGCACTTGACGAGTCTCAGCCTGAAGATAGCTTGCATTTGGTGTCATGGTTCCAAAGAATGCTGATCAGCGACGAAGGCATCGGCAAGACAGTGGACCAAACAATTGCCATAAATGATGAGACCCTCTCTAGCATTGGCAAAGTAACTGAGTTGGCCGGTCATTGCTGTGCAAGGGAGCCATCCCGACGGCCTGACATGGGGCATGTCGTTAATGTCCTTTCTTCCCTTGTGGAGCAATGGAAGCCTGTAGAGGCTAATCCCGAGCAGGTGATAGGAATCGACTTCAGCATGTCCTTAAAACAGGCCGTTGAGAGGTGGCAGGCCCTTGAAGGACTTACACATTTGGATGAATCTACTTCTTCTTCTATCCCGTTTCTTCCAAGTGGGGATGACAATACGATAGGAAGTATTCCGACTCGGCCGTCTGGGTTTGCAGACTCGTTTAATTCAACTGATGGACGGTGATGATTGCGAAGAAGGGAGAAGGTAATATACTTTTGTTTTTGGATTTGTTTGATGCATCATTTCTTGCTGTTTTTACTTTCACAATTAGGAAAGGCTTTTGTCCTTTTCCCCACTCTGTTTGGAATAGTCTCTCTTTCACAATTAGGAAAGGCTTTTGCCCTCTTCTCTGTCTCTCTCACTCTCTCTCTCATAAGCTAAATTTAAAAGGTAAATTTAACAGTGCATGGAACAATATTTTGTATATAATATTAGACTCTGTGCAAATTTAAGTGATTTCAAGCGAGGATGATCAATATTTTCTATTTTTGAATGATAATGTATACTTGTGAATGTGAGATTAGAAACATACCTGCCGTTACTGTTTCTTATTGGTGTGTAAACGAAGGCATTTGTAAGAGTCGTTGTTACTTCATTAGAAGTTAATTTGCTAAGATATATTTTATGTTTTGACAAATATATTTGATCGTTCATCATTTTCTCAGAACTAAAAAAAAAATTAGGAAAATTAACTTCACAAACCCTATAGTTTGAAA
>JAJTVF010008385.1:0-14476 GCA_022433065.1 Begonia loranthoides
CATTTTGCATGTCATATTTAATTTATGTAAAGGGCGTGTGGGGGTTCGGGATGACAATGACACCCCATGAGTTACAATAAAATGAAATGAAAATATAAATGAAATGATGAGATAGAACTTAAATTAATGTCATGGGGTCGAGTGTTCATTGTCTCCCGTTCTGAAATCCCCAACGTCCTCGGAACAAAAAGTACATACGGCATGAGGAAGCATATGATATGTTATACGTTATTTCTTGGCCACGCCTTCCTCATGTCCCACGGTGTTTGTCATGTATGTACTCAGGACTAATTTGCATCGTATGCTCATGCATTGCATTCATTGCATTCATTTAAATTCTTGCTGAGCGTTAGGCTCATTGCTTTCCCCCGTGATGTAGGTAATGTATTGGATGACGATCACTATGTGGAGAAGGTACTCCCAGACGATGTTTTGGATTATCAGCCCATTTGATCTGGTGGTTGTGTTGCATCACCAATGTCTTGTGGAACTAGGTCTATTAACGTCAGATATAGTGGTACTTTTTCAGACAGATTTCAGTATTTATGTATGGAATGAGTAAGATGACTAGGACTAAGGGGTAGGAAGAAGTGATATTTTGCTAATAATAGCTAATGATGAACTTTTGCTACTTACTATATAACTAGAACTTTTTGAAAAATGTATGAATGACTGTTTTGCAATTATGTTATCTAACGAGTATTTCTAAAAATTGTTTTATGAAAAAAAAAAAAAAACTGCGTGAGTTACTCTGAAAAGAAAGATTTTAAATTTTACGCGTTTTTTTAAATGAGGGATGTTACAGTTGGTATCAGAGCACAACCAGGTCAAAATCGGTTCTGAAGACAACTGATAATATAAAACTCATCGTGGACTACCTCCTCCTTATGTAAGTTGTGTTTAACATTTCTTAGTTTGTACAGTAATTTATTATTCTTAATTTACTTGTATAACAGTAAAATTTAATAATGGCACGAAGAACACAACGTCACAATACAGTTCCTATTGAACAAGAAGAAGCATTTAGCCGTATTGGATCGACAATCACAGTTGATAGAGCGACTGATAGAGCGTGGTAACAATGGGCACGGGGAAAATAATAGCAATGGCAATAATCGACCAATTGTATTGCCTCCACCTATTGAAGCGGGGTGGGAAAAATTTCAGAAACTTAGACCCCCTGTCTTTGATGGGAATATTGCTGATGTTACTGGGGCTGAAGCCTGGATTCGTACGATTTAGAAGATGTTTGGGTATACGGAGATACGAGAGGCTGAGAAAGTGAAGTGTGCCACGTACCTTCTGACAAATGATGCGCAATTTTGGTGGGATTCTTTCATGCCTACATTGAATTTAGCAACCTTCACTTGGGAGAATTTTAAAGAATTATTGTATGAGAAATACTTTAGTTTTACGATCTAGAATCAGAAGATGATGGAGTTTATGCGGGTTCGCCAAACTGGGACGGTGTCTGAGTATATCCGTCGATTTGAAGCTTTATCCCAATTTGCTCCACATATAGCAAATAATAATGGATTGAAGGTGCAACAGTTCGTACAAGGATTGAAGATAGAGATCCACCGTGGAGTTCGACTGACTGGCATTCGCGGCGTTCCTTATGCACAAATAGTGGCAAGAGCATTAGAAGCAGAAGATGTGGAGAGTATTGCCGTAAGACAACGAGAGTTTTCTCATCGAATTGGACGAAATAATCAGACTTTTCCACAACGAAGTCAAATAGGAAACACTCGTGGCATTCAAAGATCTTCAGTACAGGATAATCAGCAGGGACGAGAGAAACGTCCTGCCAATGAAGTATTTACTACTGCACTAGTTACTGTATCAATGCCATGTCCAAAATGTAAGAAGACTCATCCTGGACCATGTCATGTGGGGACAGGTGTATGTTATAAGTGTGGACGACCAGGACATGTGGCAAGGAGTTGTCCAACTTTACCCGGTGGTGTGGTCCCACAGGTCTTTGCAGTTCAGGGAGAAGAGGAAACTGAGGAGGAAGCGCCAGTGGTGATATCCGGTACGAACTTTTAATACAAGTCTATTACAAGTATATGCATTTGTTGTTTCTAGTTGTAACATCCTGTGAACAACTTCCTGTGAATAAAATAGGTACAACATATCTTAATAATGTAGCTGCTTACACGTTATTTGATACGGGAGAAACTCATTCATTTATATCAACATCATATTGCTTAAATGCAAAATGTTTCCCCCAGATATCAAAGAAAGGTTATCGAGCCTTTTGGAGATTATATGAGTGCAAATGGTACTCTTGAAAATTATGCAGTGCAAGTAAACGATCATATTTTTCAAGCTACTCTTATTGTGATCGATATGAAAGGATTTGACCTGATATTGGGTATGGATTGGTTGAAGGATAATCGTGCAATTATTAATTGTGCACGACGAGAAATTAAATTCTATCCAATTAATGGCAAGCCATATGTATTCCGAGGCATAAAAGAGAAAGACAAGGTACCTGTCATCTCTAATCTTAAAGCATATCAACTATTGCGGCACGGATGTGAAGGTTTTCTCGCTTATATAAGAAATATGGCACTAGAAGTAGATACTAAATTGGAAGATATACAAGTCGTTCGTGAGTTTCCTGATGTTTTCTTGGATGATCTTTCCAGAGTACCTCCTATTAGAGAAATTGATTTTATGATAGATTTACAATCGGGTGCGGAACCAATTGCGAAGAATCCATATCGTACGGCACCTGCAGAATTACGTGAGTTAAAAACGCAATTGGAAGCATTGGTTCAAAAGGGATTTATTCGTCCGAGTTTCTCACCTTGGGGAGCTCCAGTATTGTTTGTAAAGAAGAAAGATGGATCATTGCGCATGTGCATGGATTATCGAGAGTTGAACAAAGTAACGATCAAGAATAAATATCCTCTGCCTCGTATTGATGATTTATTTGATCAACTCAATGGTGCTTGTGTCTTTTCCAAGATTGATCTACGGTCGGAATATTATCAGTTGAGGATTAAACCAGAAGGTATACCAAAGACGGCTTTTCGAACCAGATATGGCCATTATGAGTTTATGGTGATGTCATTTGGTTTAACAAATGCCCCTGCAGCTTTTATGGATTTGATGCATCGTGTATTCAAAGATTATTTGGATACGTTCATAATCGTTTTCATCAACGATATTCTAGTCTATTCTCGATCGGAAGAAGAACATGTCGAACATTTGAGGATCACTTTGAATATTCTCAAGCAACATCAATTGTATGCAAAATTTTCCAAATGTGAATTTTGGTTAAAGGAAGTCTGTTTCCTTAGACATGTGATATAAAAATCAGGTATTGCAGTAGATCCTACAAAGATTCAAGCGATTGTGGAATGGGAACGACCCAGAAATGTGAGACATGTTCGTAGTTTTCTTGGCTTGGCTGGATATTATCGACGCTTTATTGAAGGGTTTTCTAAGATTGCTATACCTCTTACGAGCTTAACCAAGAAAAATGTACGATTTATATGGACTAATGACTGTGAAAAGAGCTTTGAGGAACTTAAACGTCGATTAACAACTGCGCCTGTCTTGACTCTACCTGTGGAAAATGAAAATTTTACTATATTGTGATGCATCCAGACGTGGTCTTGGTGGCGTGTTAATGCAACAAGGGAAGGTGATCACATACGCTTCCAGACAACTCAAGTCACACGAACAAAATTATCCAACCCATGATTTAGAACTTGCTGCTGTGGTTTTTCCTTTAAAACTCTGGAGGCATTATCTTTATGGACAGCACTACGAAATATTTAGTGATCACAAAAGTTTAAGATACATTTTTACACAGAAAGAGTTAAATATGAGACAGCGACGTTGGCTGGAATATGTTAAAGATTATGATTGTAATATTAAGTATCACCCTAGTAAGGCGAATATGGTGGCAGATGCTTTAAGTCGTAAACTTGCTGTGATGAGTATAACCTGTAAGGAAATGCCGGCTAGATTATTGAAAGATATGAAAGAACTGGATGTACAACTAATTCTAGAATATTTAATTGATGTGCTATCTGCCTTAACTCTTTAGCCCACTGTCCTAGAAAGAATAAAAGAAGCCCAGATGCAAGATACTCTTTGCGAAGATTTCAAACTAAATCCAACTTTGCCCAAGTTTCGCCACCATTCCTTATCAGCTGATGGCATTGTAAAATATAAAGAGAGATGGTATGTGCCAGAACTAATGTTACAGATAGCAATCATGAAAGAAGCACACTCATCCAGTTATTCTATTCATCCTGGATGTAATAAGATGTATAAAGATCTTAAGAAGCATTATTATTGGCCACGAATGAAACAAACTATTGCTTTTTATGTGAACCATTGTGAGATTTGTCAGCAAGTGAAGGCAGAATATCAAAGGCCTGGATGAGTGCTTCAACCGTTGCCTATACCACAATGGAAATGGGAACATATTACTATTGATTTTGTAACTGGCCTGCCAAAATCAGTAAAAGGTCATGACGCGATATGGGTTATTGTTGACAGATTAACAAAAGTTGCTCATTTCTTACCTGTGCGTATGACGTTTACAATGACACAGTTGGCGGAACTATATATGAAAGAGATTATACGACTTCATGGTACTCCTGTATCTATTGTTTCTGATCATGATCCTCGATTTACGTCAATATTTTGGAGGAGTGTAAATAAAGCCATGGGTACCGATTTAACAATGAGTACGGCTTTTCATCCTCAAACTGATGGGCAAAGTGAGCGAACGATTCAGATATTAGAAGACATGCTACGTGCTTGTATTCTGGAGTATCATGGGAGTTGGGAAAAGATGTTGCATTTTGCCGAATTTGCTTATAATAATAGCTATCAAACAACCATCGGCATGGCTCCATATGAAGCTTTGTATGGGAGAAGATGTCGAACCCCTATTGCGTGGAGTGAAGTGGGAGAAGATAAATATTTTGGTCCCGATATGGTGCAACATGCAACAAATACGGTGGCTCTCATTCATGAACGCATGAAAGCGGCTCAAGATCAACAAAAGAGTTATGCGGACAATCGTCGACGAGACTTGGAATTTGATGTGGGTGATCGCGTCTACTTAAAGCTATCGCCATTCAAGGGAGTTATGCGATTTGGTCGTAAAGGCAAGCTAAATCCTCGGTACATTGGACCTTTTGAAATTACAGAGCGAATTGGTCCTGTGGCGTATCGTTTATGCCTACCTGCAGCTATATCTAGTGTACACGATGTTTTCCATGTCTCTATGTTGCGAAAGTGTCTTGGTAATGCTCCTCTTTTTCGACCCAAGAACAAATTCAAGTGCATACCAATATGACTTATGAAGAAAAGCCACTCCGCATTTTAGATCACAGTGTGAAACAATTGAGGAATAAAGAAGTACCGCTTGTGAAGGTGTTATGGAAAAATCAAGTGAATGAGGAAGAAGCCACATGGGAAAGACAAGATGATATGGAAACGCAGTATCCAGAGTTATTTCATAACCAAATTTTGAGGACAAAATTTTAGTAAGGTGGGTAGATTGTAAGGTCCCAAAACTTATAAAGATACCATGTAATCTCGTTTATGACGTTGTAATAACTTTTGATAATGTAATATATTGTTCATATCATTAGGTTAATGCAATATAGTGTAAAAAGTTCAATAAAACGTAAAGTTGAAAAGTTTAGGACGCATAGGATTGTAATTGGCGTCCTCAAAGCTAATCTGTCAAAGCGGACGCTGAAATGTCAAGGTACGGACGCAGCGGACGGTAATAGGGCCGTCCGCAGTGAATCTGACCAAGTTCTGGGAACAATCGGACGCAGCGAACGGGGCGGACGCAAGAAGACAGCTTCCGATTTGAATCTGTAATATTTTTTGGATCAATGAGGACGCTGCGGACGATCTATGCGGACGACAAACCGCGTCCACAACGTCGAAAATATCAGAAAAACCCATTTAAATTTGGGGATTTTTGTAGATTAAAACGATATTTCCCTCAAATTTCTACTGATGCCACGATAGTATGAGGAGGGGGAGAGAGTCTGGATGGTTGCCAACGAAGAATTCCCTTCGGTGGAGTGAAGGGTGTGCAGCCACGTGGTCTCGGGCTTCCACCATTTCCCTTGTCCTCGCCAGAAAGCTTATAAGACATTGGATGCAGGGGGGAGACTTGGAAGCTTGTGTGTGCTAGTGTGTGAACGGTAAGGAGACAATTAGAGGTAAGTACAAGTGTATCTTTTGTTTCTTGCCTCCATTAAGAGTTGTTGTCTTTGTCTTCTTGTCTTCATTGCTAAATTGTCTCTATTGTGAATGTAGTACAGTGAGTAGCTGGAGAAATTGTCACCAAACGTGGACTGTACATTGGCTAGAGGTAAGAATTTAGATGATGTGTGGCCAAAGGAGGCCTACATCACGGGGTTGTGTGTTGTTTGTTGTTATTGTGATACTTGAATTATTTACCATGAAGGAACTATGAAATATGAATTGTGAGTTATATATGGCCAGAAGAATATGTTATTTGCTGGTACGTTTCACCATGACAAAGTAAGAACTCTTAGTTATGTAGTAGACTTTATGACATTGTGAACTTGTGCCTACTTGGATAGGAGTAGAAAGAAGTATTATTGATCATATACACAATGAAGTTTGAATGAGTTGTGAAGTAAACTTTGTAAAAGTGTAAAGACCTGGACAGAACATGAAACAAGTTATTCATGCTGTATAATGCTTTATAGCATATCTCTTGTGAACTGGTATTGATGGAAGAATTTGGGTTCCTTGTGAGTACCTAAAATCATGCTAAACGTAAATTTATAAGTTGCTTAAATAGAAGACTAAAGGAGCATGTATTGCTCATGTTATGAATCGATCCACATGAGCATGTAATCCTCAATTTATATGTTTTTATTATGTTTTACAGTTTGTATCTCTGTTTTCAGTATTGTTTGTGATTCTGCTTTAAGTATTTCTATGTCATACATGCATCATGTATAGGATTTATGAAATTGTTCATTTTGCATGTCATATTTAATTTATGTAAAGGGCGTGTGGGGGTTCGGGATGACAATGACACCCCATGAGTTACAATGAAATCAAATGAAAATATAAATGAAACGATGAGATAGAACTTAGATTAATGTCATGGGGTCGAGTGTTCATTGTCTCCCGTTCAGAAATTCCCAACGTCCTCGAAACAAAAAGTACGTACGGCATGAGGAAGCTTATGATATGTTATACATTATTTCTTGGCCACGCCTTCCTCATGTCCCACGGTGTTTGTCATGTATGTACTCAGGACTAATTTGCATCGTATGCTCATGCATTGCATTCATTGCATTCATTTAAATTCTTGCTGAGCGTTAGGCTCATTGCTTTCCCCCGTGATGTAGATAATATATTGGATGACGATCACTATGTGTAGGAGGTACTCCCAGACGACGTTTTGGATTATCAGCCCATTTGATCTGGTGGTTGTGCTGCATCACCAATGTCTTGTGGAACTAGGTCTATTAACGTCAGATATAGTAGTACTTTTTCAGACAGATTTCAGTATTTATGTATGGAATGAGTAAGACGACTAGGACTAAGGGGTAGGAAGAAGTGATATTTTGCTAATAGTAGCTAATGATGAACTTTTGCTACTTACTATATGACTAGAACTTTTTGAAAAATGTATGAAGGACTGTTTTGCAATTATGTTATCTAACGAGTATTTCTAAAAATTGTTTTATGAAAAAAAAACAAACAAACTGCGTGAGTTACTCTGAAAAGAAAGATTTTAAATTTTACACATTTTTTTAAATGAGGGATGTTACATACTAGTACTTCTCTTTTCAATTTGCTTAGAAAGAGGCTTTGAATGGAATGGCTTATTATTGAATGGTCCATGGGAAAGAGGTTTGGAACTTATTTTGTGTTGTCTTTCCACTCTATTTCTCAATTGGATAACATCTTCCATAGAAGCAGTGTTTTAACTCCACTATGTCTCTAACTCCTTGTTAATCCCATTGATAAACCATCTTATGGTTTATTCCTTCGGTTCTTGAAATCCACTCTCATTTAAGGGTCTCAAAATCAATGACATAAGTTTCCACACTCATTGAACTTTGTCTCAAGTTTTGCTTATGAAAACGAAGTTCTTGCCAATAGTCACTAGTCATAACTCTCTACATCATCTTCCAAGTTTTCATGTCCTATTTATCTTCTCTTCCTCTTTGCAGTTTCACATTCTCTCACCATAAGTTTGCATAAATAGTCAAATCTAAAAAAGCAAGCTAAATTTTCACGCTATTCGAGTAGTAGTCACAAAGAAACACTTTCTCAACCTTCTCAACCCATTCTAGTAACTCTTCTCTTGATTTTGAACCTTTAATAAGAGGAATCACATGTAATGCCCCGATTATTTTAAAACTATTTTTCCTTATTTTAAAAATCCATCATGTAAAATTTTTCGTTTAATTTATTCAATATTCAAAATTCATTTTAAAGAAAATACATTAGAGTAAACTATGCAGAATAAGTAATGGGATTTCAAAACATAGTTTCTAAGTGTTTTAACAAAAGTCCCTAATTACAAAATGCTTGTAATATTCAAAATAGTAATAATCCCAAAATACCACACACTATAGAGCCACACCCAGCAGGTCAAATCGACTGATAACACGAGGGGTCATCCAAGAACTCCTCCTCCTCAACTAGTACGTCATCATCGTTATAAATATCACCTACATTATGAGGAAAACAATGAGCCTAATGCCCAGCAAGAATCAGAATTGAAATGTAATGCAAATGATATGCATAATCATACAATGCATTACAGTGGAGAACCATATCTTGTTTATGAACCAGGGTGATGGATACGTCAATAGGTCACATGGCTTAACCGTATTTCCGACAAGGAAACACACCAATAGGAGTGTCACCATGTGCCATACCCATACACTTTTGTTGAAGGCATTGGGAATTTCACTACAAGAGGATGGGTGAACCTTAGGGTCCACGTGACTTAACCGTACCTCACCGCCCCCTACGTTGGAGTAGGCACTCCAATAGGGGTGTCATCACAAAGAACCGTCATCAATTCTCCCGAACCCCCACATGTCTATTTACATATATTAGGATGACATATAGTATGTAAACAGTTTCATAATTCCTAGGATGATGTATGAATGCCAAAGAAATTCACAGAATAACGCACGAGAGAAACACAACAATGATAACTTAAATTGCAACCATAATTTAAATTTAAAAAAACACTGTAACTTTCGTCATTCATCATGATAACTGGATTTTGTGTAGGAACTTAAAACATGGCAGTATAAATTTGAGTCATCTTTTAACAGTTATGAGCAAGGAAAAAAAACAAGTTCAGATCTGTTTACAGAACAAGGTTTGTTCAAACATAGTTCAACCATCTTAAGTGTGCCTACGATTCGACGATACTAACACAAGCAGAAGGACAGTTCATATTCCTTAAATTCCAGACTGTCATTTTTCCCCACATTCACATTTGATAGCAACCAAACTGTGATATTTAACAACATCAAGAAATTCATATTTCCAAACAATTTCCAACTCCAGATTTTTATACTTTCAACGTTTAGTTTATCCTTTCACATTGGACAGTAATTATAATAATACTTAACAACATCAAGCAATTTATAGCACAAATCAGTAATTTAGCAGTCAAAACACATACTGTAGGGCCTCCTTTGGCCACCAACATTATCCTAATTCTTACCTCAAATTCCCAATAGCAAAACCACAGCTAATGTGTGTTTCCAAATCATTCAATTCCTAATAGTTCCTAAGCAAATACAACATTAGTGGTTAATTCCATTCTCATAACCAAACTTGACTTAAGCTGGAGGTCCATAACTCAATCAATATACTTCCCAAAAATAATTTCTTACCTTCACGGTGGACTACCCTTACAGCAATTCTTCAGAGCAACACATTAGTCGTATCACACTACTCCTCACTTAACTCACCAAATCCTTCTCACTCACAAGGAAACATACCTCTCACTCACAAGCACACTCCCAACACTTCACAATTGCCAATTGCTAGAGTGGAATATAGAGGGAACTTACCTCTTATGGACGAAAGAGAGAGAAAAGGTGAGCTGTTGCAGGGGATGGGTTTCTGAATGGATCAGTGCACTCACCCACACCAAGGGAAAATAGTCAAATGAGAGAGTGCCATGTGGAAAGCCTCCACTCTTCCAGAGAAGAATGGACGTCGCAGTAGGAGACTGGGGAGAAAGTTTGTAGTGTGGAATACAAAATCGGACTAAAGAGAAAGAAATATAAAAGTGTTTCTCAGGATTTATTGACCTAGCAAACACAACAAGTCATCTGGGGCCTCGTTCGCACTCATCCGAAAGATGATCTCGGACGAGAAAATGTGTCCTAGCCATTCGTCCGTACCACCCACAAGTGACATTCGAACAAGATTTGGCGTCCACATGCAACATCCGCAGGAGTCCGAAGGGGTCCAAAAATTCGACAAATTCAATTCGGACATGATCCATCCTCGTCCGCATTTGTTCCCAAACGTCCAAATGTGTCAAGGATTTGGACAAATTCAATTCAAACACGGTCCATCCTTGTCCGCATTCGTTTGGACCCGTCCGAAGTGAGTTTAGGATGCAAAGTCTCATCTCCATATCATCCCAAGGTATAGGGATGCAGCACAACACATTTGTGGATGCAATATCATGTTCTCGTGTCATCCGCATTCGTTTGAAACTCACATTTATGCATTTTTCCTTGAACTTTTCACACTTAACTCATTCTCCAACATCAACCCATATTTTCCAAACATGATTTAACGCATTCCGTCACGCAACATGGTATAATATACACATATATTAATTATCCCAGTTTAATACAACAACAAAACAGGGGAAAATATTTGGGGTATTACATCACAAGTTTAATATGTTTCGTATAATCTTCCATTCAAGTTTCATGACTAGGTTCATCGGTATCAACAAAATCTCCCCATATAATTTCTATAAATCTCTCACGGTTTCTCTATATCTCTAACAATTACTTTAAATCTCTGATAATTTTCATCTTCTCTTACTCTCCCACTCTCTCACATATTCTCTCAGCTTTCAGCTGATAGTATCCAGAGTGGAGATCAATCTTGGAGAACACTCGGGCACCACTCAACTAGTCGAAGAGGTCGTCAATTCTCGACAAGGGATATTTGTTTTTGATCGTGACTTTATTTAACTCCCTATAGACAATGCACATCCGTAAGGTCCCGTCCTTCTTTTTGACGAATAATACAGGTGCACCCCAAGGAGAAAAACTGGGTCGAACAAATCCTTTCACGACCAGATCTTCCAATTGCATCTTCAACTCTCACAATTCAGCAGGTGTCATGCAATACGGATGTTTGGAGATGGGATCCATATAGGGCTGCACATTCATTTCGAACTCAATATCACGGTCTGAGGGTAGGCCAGGAAGATCATCAAGAAAAATGTTTGGGAAGTCGCGCACTACTGCAACGTCCTTCATTTTAGTCTTAGTGCTTGAAGTAGTATCAATCACACTAACCAAAAATCCATCACACCCATTCATTCCTCATCAATTTATCCACCTTGATTGCAGAGATGATTGCAAACTTCCCATTCTCTTTAACTCCCTAAAACGAGTATCTCTCACAATCCAGAAGACTGAAACAGACTTTCCTTTCCTTGCAGTGAATGACTGCATGGTGCATAGACAGCCAATCCATTCCCAATACCACATCATAGACATTTAGATTCATGATGATCAAATCAACCAAAATAAACGGCCATTGATGTCCACCTCATCTGACTGGAGCATCCCATCAGTAATCAATTGATCGCTGAAGGGCAACAGCACGCCATGCGTATAATTCATGCTGTTGGAAAAGCAATTTGCTCACTCACAAAACTTAGTGGAGATGAATGAGTGCGTAGCACCCGAATCAAACAGTACATAGGTGGCACACTTATTTATATGTATCGGTCCTGCCAGGGTTAGATGAATTTTTTATGCTGAGGTAAAATCTCCTATTTCATCTAGGGGAAGGCAAAGGCAAAAGTAACCGTATGAGAGGGAAATTAAAATATGTAAAGTACCTGCTACAACTGCGCACTTATCGCAGTCATCGGCCCCGTACATGGCAAAGACGTGCGGGGCTACTCCACCAAGTCCCACGGGTCGAGTCAGGCAAAACCTGGCCTTGTGCGCCAGTTTCCCACACGAAAAGCATTTTTCTGATCTAGCTAGACATTACCCCTGATGCATCTTCTTACACTTTGGACAAACATTGTATTGAGGAACGTTGGATGCCTGAGTCACTAGCCCTTTTTCTAGCCTCATCTGTACCTCAGTTTCTGCCGACCGTTTGACGCCCTGCCCTGATAGGGGTCCACCCTGTGAAGGTTGGGTTGGGGTAGCCTTCCATGTCCTCTGGGTAGCTTGTTTCTACTTCCTCACTCCTTCCAGAGCCAAATGCTCTTGTCACCATTTGCGCATAAGGGACGCCCTCAATACCGGCCCCAATAACTCCCTCCTAGACTTCAAATTTCAATACTTGTATGAAATGATGCACCTTGTTCTCTTTGGCCGCTACCAGATAAGGAGCATAGCGGGATAAAGCATCGAATCATTGAGCATATTCTATCATCGTGCCCGTCTGACGTATACACATGAATTCGGTCATTTTCTGGCTACAAACCGTATGATTGAAGTACTTACTGTTGAACAGATCCTTGAACTCTTTCCAAGTGAGAGTGAGCACATCGTGTGAGGCTTTAACAGTGTCCCACCAGAAACGAGCCTCATGCATCAGATAATAAGAGGCACACTTAACCTTCTCTGCCTCGCCGATGTCTGCATAACTGAACTTGTCTTCAATGGAGCGAACCCATTCTTCAGCCCCCGTGATGTTCGAAACATCCCTATTGAAACAAGGTGGTCTAAGTTTTTGGAATTTCTCCCATCCAGCTTCCCTATACATCAGCTGGACTGGCTGAGCTGGCTGGATTGGTATGGGGCGATTGTTTCCATTTTCGTTTACAGGGTCTGCCCCACATTCCGGTTTGGTCCCATGAATCTTTCCATGAAGCCGAAGTGTTGCTCCATGAACTGAGTCTGTCGCTCCATTTGTTGGGACTACTGTTCCACCACGGCTGCAATACGTGCGAGGACCTCATCTCTACCAGGATCTCCCTACCGTTCAAGCGCTCGGGCCACATCCTCACTAACAGGGACATTTCCCCTTACTCTTCCGGCCATCGCTAGGTTCCTACGAGTCCACGTCACAATGTAACAGTATAAACCTTTAAGGGGATTCATCTAAGAGAAACATTTAAACAATTTCTACTATCACAGCTACTCCTACTTCTAATATCACACTTATCCTGCATACATCTCTACGAATATTTTAATAATATAAGGGGAAAACTTACAATCAGAGGGGCCTTACCTGTCGAGTCCAGGCTATCGGCGGAGAGATGTACAAAGTAGACATGGCTCTAATACCAACTGTAACGACCCGGATTTTTATCCTTCCATTTTCCTTTTGGAAAAAAAAAAGAGCTAAAAATTTTTAAAACTTTATTTTCATCAAAACCTTTATTTAAAACTCATTTTCAATCAGAGTGCTCTTTTAAATCCAAATCGTTACTGCATTTTCTCGAACTCGTTTAAAAATCATAAAAGATTAAATCTTTGATTTATTTTGGAAAGTTTAGCCGAAGCGACATTAACTAGCGGAAACAAAGTTGAAACCGTTTACTAAAACACAAATGGAGATGAAAATTTAAATCAACATTCTTAAAGTTTGGGTTTAATTGATCACGAGTTCAAAACATACCAGCTACAGCCATAGTTAACATATTTGCAAAACGAGTTTACGATTTAACCCTTACAAAATGTTCTTCTTTTTCCCTTAAGCCATTTGTCTACTCTGGCCCAGTCTCCTCCGCATAATCCCTAGGCTCCACAGGGAGAACCCCCTCCTCTGCTCCTGGAATCACCATGTCATTACCTACACCACAAGTAAGGATGTGAGCCAATGGCCCAGTAAAGAGAATGGGGTTCATGCTTATGCTATGCCTCTCTTTAGTCTATTATGGAATGGGGGCCACCATTCCAAGCTTTTATTACGTTCATTTTTTCTTTTCTTCTTACTTGTACATCGAGCTGGAATTGGGAGGTTTTTCTCGTGCAATGGCGTAAAGGGATCTAGCCTTTCTCTTATTTTCTAAGTAAACTAGAACTCTCGTACCCTACGAGGAAGGGGCTATGCCTAGTTTATAGTAGACTACACCCGTTACCCATCCACCCCCAATTCCCTTTTTCTACTTTCCTAATTCTTCTTCATATTTCTTATCATTTTTCTCCTTACCGATGCGTGAATACCACCACCCCAAGGTGGTATGACACGAGACGACCTGCAAAAGGAAGTACGTGTTAGCAACCCACGA
>JAJTVF010008413.1:0-13423 GCA_022433065.1 Begonia loranthoides
AGTGAGAGTAATACCCCTTGAGTGAGAGTAATACCCAAGAGAGAGAGAGTGAGAGAGAGTATTACAAGAGAGAGAGAATGAGAGAGAGAGAGTAATAGAAAGAGAGTAATACCACAAGGGAGAGAGAGATAGAGAGAGTAATACCCGAAGAGAGAGAAGGAAACAGAAAGAGAGTTATACTACATTCTCTCTTAAGGTATGTATCTCTCTCGTAGTATTACTATATGGTGGTATTTCTCTCTCGTAGTATTACTATATGGTGGTATTTCTCTCTCTTGGGCTTTTACTCCAAGAGAGAGAGTAATACTCTCTTTCTATATATGAGAGAGAGATAATACCCCAAGAGTATCAGTACTATGTTAGTATCCCAAGAGAGAGAAATACTCTCTTACTCTCTCTCTCTTTCCCTTGGGGTATTACTCTCTCTTGGGGTATTATTGTCTCTCTCAAGTGAGTATTACTCTTGTGGTATTACTCTCTCTCAAGTGAGAGAGAGTATTACCCCAAGAGAGAGAGTAATACTTTGGTCTTGGGGTATAGATAGTAAAGTATTTCCCAAGAGTGAGAGAGAGAGAGAGAGAGAGAGAGAGAGAGAGAGAAATTAATCTCAAAAAAAAAAGGAAAGAGAAGAATTTCAAATTTCGAAAATACCTTCTTGGATTCATCTCAAAGAGTTCATTTCAAATATCTAATCTCAGGTTTATTTCTGTAAGTTTTCAGAAGCTTTTCAGGAAAAAGTTTCCTTTTTTTTGGGAAAGTTCCATAATACCTTATTCCAAATTCAAGGTATTTGCTTCTTAGGCTACTTAACCACAATAAGTAGTTTTGAGTGACTTGATTTTAATCCAAATTTTTAAAACCTGAATTTAAAGTTAGAGAAAAGTTTGATTTTTCAAAGTTTTTACTTGATTGAAAACCTGATCTTTTCTTTGACTGAGTTGTGACTAAAGAACTTAAAAGGGAAGAAATATTGGTAAAAGGCAGAGTTGTGAGATCATTTTGAAAAAACCAATCAAGTGCAAACATGTGTGGAGTGATTCATTATTTGAGTGAAACACGTGAGCGAGTGGAAAGGTCCATACTTTCATTATATTTTTTTTACTAACCTTTTTACTTGTTTTCTTTGTTCTTGAGCCGAAAGGATGAGGGATATTCCAAGCCAATTCCATGCCTTAAATCAAAGGATGGATCAATTTGAAAATACAACTTCAACACATGACCGAGAATGGAGACATCTTGAAAGAATTAAGTCTGAGGAGAAAAAGGTAAATTTACCACTTTTCCAGGGGAAAAGTGATCCGGAAGCTTATCTAGAGTGGGAACAAAAACTAGACCTTATCTTTGAGTGCCAAAATTACACTTGCAAAAGAAAAATAGATTGGTTGCCATGACGTTCACGGATTACGCAAACATTTGGTGGGCACAATTGTTAAGAGATCAAGGAGGTATAGAGACCCACTAATGTGATCCAAGGACCCATGAAGAGCCAAGTCATTACCAAAGACAATAATCCATTCCAAGGCATAGGAGGTCTAATGACAAGATCAAGAATGAAGGGAGTCATTATTCTAAATTGCCCAACTAGAAAGGCCAAAGTCCTAAAGGTTAAAATTGGGCATTGGTTTTCTGCGCACCAAAATGGATATGACGATTTGGGCTCGATAAAGATTTTAAATGGAGACTTAGTCTTCATACGAATTAAAGTAAACATCTTACGCTTTCCATAGACACCAAGAACCCAAGATTTGGAGGAGATTTGGTCGTTCAAATAGTATCTCGAAATCTGCCAAGATTCAGGTCCAATTTAGGCAGTCAACTTTCACTTCCAAGTTTCCTATTTGTTTCTAATTTTATTTATTAAGTTTCCAAAGTTGTTTTTGTTATTTTTAAGCTTCCAAATCACTAGGATTCGGAATATTATAGTTTAGGATTATTTTCTATTATTTTAGGGATATTTCCTAATTTATTTAAGTATGTTTGTAGCCTATTTAAACACAAGATTGTACCCTTTTTTGGGGGAGAATTAATATGCACGAATTTTGAGAGTTTTTGAGAGAATTTTCTCTTTGGTTCTTTGTGAAGAACTCGATCTTCTTCAAGCTTAAACTTGAAAGATCAACTTGATAACTTTGGTTCTAATCAACAAGTTTTGTTAGGGTCAAGTTCCTCAATTTGATAGCTTTGGTTCTTATCTCTTTATAGATAATGGGTCAAGCTCCTATACTTGTTTCAAGGACGTTCCTAATTCTAGTTTCCGCATTGTTGAAGGGTCTCAGATTTAATATATCTGTGGTTCTCCCATCGCCCACCAATTCGAACTTGGGAAAATATGAGGGCCATCATGAGAAAGAGATTTGTTCCTTTACACTATTGGAGGGAATTAAGTCGAAAATCCCAATTGACTTTTGAACAACTTTATGAATCTTATATGAAGAAGAAGCCAATCACCATGGCCCCATTGAATTCTAAAGAGGTGAATGAGGATCTAGGAGAATTAAAACAAGGAAGCATTGTCAACCAAGATGACAAGTTGACCAAAAGGATAGAACTTGAGGAAAAACAAGATGTTTATGATGCTAAACGAAAAGAGTGTGATAAAGTGGAGCAACAAGTTGAAAGAGGTATACAAGAGGAAAAGTTTGAAATTGGAGATGAAAAGAGTCTAAAGAAACAATGAATTACCACCACGTGAAGATTGTAGAAATGTGAAAGTGGAAGAACCAATGAAAGAAGATTTGTTGGCCATAAGGGAAGTTTTAAATGTGCCAATCAAGGAGTAAATCGATGAAGTTCAAAGGGAAGCTATTAAAGATCAAGAGATAGTTGTCAAAGATTTCCAAGAACTTTCCAAAGCAAATGCCAAAGAAAATTCAGATTGTGGAGTAGTTGAAAACAATTTGAAGATGGAGAAATAAGTAGAATTGAAAAGGAAAAAGGGGAAAGTGAAAAAGGAGATAAAAGAGCCAAAGAGAGAAAAACCAAAAATATAGTGAGCAAAAAAGGCAATGAGGAAGAAAAGTAATTGGGGAATGAGAGAACAAAATCGAGAGTAAGAAGGAGAAAAAAATAGAGGGAGAGGAGGTAAAATCTGAGGGAGAAAAGGAAAGAAAAGGAATTGGAGTGTTTAAAAAGAGTGAGGAAATTAGAGAGTTGAATTTATTTTTATGCAAAAATATTTCTTTTACCTCCCATGAGCTAACTTTTTCTTTTCTAGTGGATGTTTCACTTATTTTGGAAGATAATAAAGACATACATTGAAAGGAATTACCAAGGGACATAACACCACTAAAGGGGATTGAACATCCGATGATATAGTACATCAAGGTGTATCTACATGACATTCACTACAAAGGTAAGGACATTGTGGTTGCCAACCCATTGTAAAAAAGGCATGTCTTCACTCTTCAAATTAAGTTATTAAAGTCAGAAAATATTAAAAATTTGTGTGATAATAACTTCGGGATTGAGAGATTTTGGATGGATTGTGAAAAAGTAGCATGCATAAATTTTTATGGAAAATTTTGGTTTGCTTGTGAAAAGTTTGCAAGTTTAGATTTTTATAGTCATAAAAAAATTGCAAGTGTGGGATTTCAGGGAAAATTTTGGATTATTTGTAAAACAGTTGCATGCGTAGAACTATATGGAAATTTTTAAATAGTTTGTGACAAAATTGCATGTATAGACTTCAATGGGAAATATTAGATTATTTATGAAAAAGTTACATGTTTGGATTTTAATGGGCATAAAGGAATTCTATTCAAGAAAAATATATGGTTTGTAAGTATAATTTTTATGAATTGCTAGTTGGTATCTTTGGAGCATGTGCCAATTATATGAGTTATAGAAAAATGATATTTTTAAGATCTTGGATGAACGCCAAATTCGAAATTGGATATGCATTTGTTGATATTTTTATGAATATGGAGCATGCATGATTTTTAAGATTGATTTGAAAAGTGGTAAGTTGAAAATTGTGTTTAAATTTAAACATGGACTAGATGAATGACCAATTTTGCTAGATGGACTATTTGATGTTTCTAGTATTCTTATGAGGTTCATGAACCATGTGTTTAAATATATTATTGGAAAATTTTCTATTAGATACTTTGATGATATGGATTATGGAAAAATTGTAGAAATACATGTTAGACACTTGGATTTATTTTTCAATATTTTAATAGAGCATCCATCCTATGCGAATTTGATGAAGTTCTTAATGCATGATGAATTTATATAAAATAAGAATGTCCATTCTATCATATCTGACTCACCTTTTGAAATTATTTATGGATTAGATCTTTTAATTCTATTAAAATTTTTATCTTTATCTACTAATTTGTTTACTAGTCTTGATGGAAAGGGAAATGTCAAATTTTTTAAGAATTTACATGTAAAGGTGAGGAATTTACGAGTGAGACTTATATTCAAGCCCGAAAATTGGGTATGGATTTACGTGAAGAAAGAAGGATTTGCCATTCAACGAAAGCACAAGTTGCACCCAAGAGGAGATGTTTTATTCCAAGCCTTTTAGCACATCAATGATGACATATATAAAATTTTGCTACCAAGCCAATATAGTAAGAGAAGTACTTCTTTAAATATTATTAACTTGTCTTTGTATGATGTAGACGATTTGAGGATGAATCTTCTCGAAGAAAGGGGGAATGCTGTGATCCAGAAAATCTACAAAGACAAGGATTCATTAAGAGGCATTGATGGTCAAAAGACTAGAGCAAGGACAAAGAAGATGAATGAAAAACTTCATCTTTTAGTGGCGGAAATACAAGAGGAGTTTGTGATCCATATTCCAAAAACATTGAACTTGCTAAGCATTGAGGTTCAAAGGAGAAAAATGATGAATTACATTCATCTATCATTCAAATATACTATGGTATTCTTGAAGATGAAGCATAAGTGGAAAATCAAGCACAAGATTGAGAGAAATGTGGTAAAATGCAGAACCGTTGAACTGACCTCTGAGTACTATTTGGCAGTTTCGACAACATTAATTATTTTATATCAAAATTGTTCTTCGTGAAGATTGTAGCTAACATCTCAAAGTTTCAAGATAGGCTATAAATTTGGAGTTTGTTTGCTATATCAAAAGATCCGTGAATAGAGAGAGCTATGAATATGTTCAAGAGGTTTGATTTCACTTACCCAGATTCGGGACCCAAATCAATATGACGATAAACTTAGGATGTGGCCCAAGGAATTCTTACAAGGCCTAATTCAAATAAGCTTTCAAACGATTATTTGGATTACTATTTTTAAAATTCAAAGATTCAAGATGAAGATCCACCTGAGGAAGTTAGTGAAGACATGCCAAGCACATGCCATTAATTAGTTGCCGAGCACATGCTGAGCACATGCTATTAATTAGTTAGATCTTATCTTATGATTTATAAATTAGTTTGAATTAGTTTTCTTAATTTTATTAGGATTACATTTACTTTATGTTTAGCTTATAAAAGCACCTTAAGGAACAATTGTTAAAAACCTTTTGTCAAATTGAAAATTGAAGCTTTTGCTTTTGTGGGAGAATTCCTTCTCTTGAGATCTTTGCGAAGAACTTGATCTCTTCAAGTGGATTCTCGAAACATCAAACTTTTGATAGCTTTGGTTCTAGCCGACAAGTTTGGTTAGGGTCAAGCTCCTCTTTGGAATACTCCGGTTCTAGTCGACAAGTTTGGCTAGGGTCATAGTTGCACCCCTTTGACCTTGTTTCGTGAGACGATCCGTTATTTTTCCGTGTACGTTGTTGGGTCTGGGGTTCGTATACCCAAGCTTTGCATCAATTACTCTCTCTCTCTCTCTCTTGGGGCATTACTAATGCAAACCTAGGGTATAGAACCCTAGACCCAACAACAAACGCGGAATTAGACAACGGATCGTCGATCGAATCAAGAAAGTGTAGAAAAGAAACTTGACCCTAGCCAAACCTGTCGACTAGAACCAGAGTTATCAGAAGAGAAGCTTGACTCTAACCAAACCAGTTGGTTGAACCAAAGCTATCAAAGGTTTGATATTTCAAGATTGAAGCTTGAAGAGACCAAGTTCTTTGCAAAGAACAAAAATAACCAAGAAAAATTGTAAAAATTAGGGTTTGGAGTCGATGGGGCGGCGAGGGAGCGGGGGAAGGGGCATTGAGCCTGGCTATGGGCTGGGCCGTGTGCGTGGTGGAACGGATTGGGGAGCGGGTTCTAGTGTTGACGGGCATGCTCAAGTGGCCGCGCTGTCGAGCGGCGTCAGGTCGGACGTGTGTTACGACGAGGTGTGCTGACAAGGCACGTTGACTGGTGCAGATATTGTGGATGCACATTGACAAGGCTCCCTGACGATGCTCGGGTCGGATGACGTTGGTCGCGCATTCGGGCGTGCTGGATTGGGCTTAGGTTGCAGACATGGCACGCTAATTGAACACGCAATTCGCGGGATGCACGGTGACCGGGCGAGGTGATGGGATGGGCTGCGCGCTAGCTAGGGCACTGGGCTTTGTTCAGTTCTGCACGCTAGGCTTAGCATTGAGCCGCACACTGGGCTTTGCTGGGCTGCACGCAATGTGTACGCTACGCGTACTACAGATGGGCCTTCGGGCCTTCTTGAAAAATACCCTCCTTTTGCATCATTTGACTTGTGCTTCCTTTTTTATCTCTCCTCCAATGCTTAGCAAGCTCTTGAAGGCTTTTAGATCATGGACTTTGGGCTCCTTTTCTAGGATCTCTCTCACAAAAATTGGGAGTTTTCCCGTCACCTTCCTTGTCTTTATTTCAATCCTTGGGCCTCCATTATTCTCTAAGGGTCCTAGGTCCATGTAGGTAGTCCGGATCACATCATTCCTCCTTCTTTAAGAAGATTCATCCTCGAATCACCTACATCATAAAAAGTCAAGTTATTAATATTTATCGAAAATTTAACCTTACCATTTAAGCTTGGTAGGACAAGTCTATATTCATTAGTATTACCCTTATAGTAGAGTATTACTATAATACTCTATCTCTCTCTTGGGAATAATACGCCAAGAGAGAGGGAGACTAATACCCTAAGAGAGAGAGTAATAGAGTAAGAGACAGAGTAATAGAGTAAGGGAGAGTAATACCAAGGAGAGATAAAAGGAGTATTACTCTCCCTCTGTGTCTTGGAGTATTACTCTCTCTTGGGGTATGACTCTCCCTCTCTCTCTCTTTGGGGTATTACTTCCAGGANACCCCAAGAGAGAGAGAGAGAATACATTAGGAGAGAGAGGGAGAGAGTAATTGTAACGACCTGATTTTTCTTACGTTTAAAAATACGTAAAATTTAAAACTTTTATAAAACAATTGAAGTCTTTTTTAAAACCTCTTAGATTGAAATCAGAGTACTTTTTTTAAAACTGGACCATCAAAAGCATTTGCTTAAAACTTGTCACTTAAAGCGCTATAAACAGTGGAAGACTTTATTTATGAAATCGCTTTTCTTAAAATTACAGCAGAAGCATAAATAATTTAGTTAAAGAATAATAAACAAACTGTTTACATTATATACAAAACTCATTTCCCTTTTTAACTTCATTAGCCTAGCTAGCCACAAGTCTCGAACATGCAAATACTTCATCAACTTCTCCTTAATCTGTTCATCATTTTCTCTCGTACTTGTACTTGCACTATAAGACATAAACTATGAGCTTAATGCTCCGTAAGTGATAATACCTAATATGTTACATGTACATGTTGTGCCATTTTAACACTGTGTGTAGTTTGTCTTTTCATTCTCTTTCTTTTATCTTTTATCTTTTATCTTTTCACTTTTATGTACTTTCTTTTTGTTCTGTTTCCGTTCCTGTTTCTGTATCTGTTTAGGTATCCGTGATCGTATACATTTTCGTATCTATTCCTGTGTCAGTTTCTGTATCTGTATCCGTATCTGTATCTGTTTCCATTTATGGAAACTCGTTTCCGTTTTTGTTCCATTTCTATTTCTGTTTCTGTTTTCATTTCGGTATCTGGGCTTATACCATTTCTGTATCAGTTTCAGTTTCAGTTTCTGTATCCATATATGTTTCTCTTTTTATGTTCTTTTCTTTACTTATATTTTGTTTTCTTTTATTTTCTTCACTTTTATTTTATTTTATTTTCTTTTGTTCCTACGCCAGGCTTGGCCTACCGGTCCACAAGAATCTTCTTCTTTATCTTTTGTTTTCTTTTCTTTTGTTCCTGCGCCGGGCTTGGCCTACCGGTCTACAAGAATCTTCTTCTTTATCTTTCTTAATCGTTCCTTTTATTTTATTTTCGTTTTATGTTCGTTCATACTTCTTTTCATTTTCCGTCTTTCCTTTTCAAAATTGTGCATGAAAATCATTTTCGTATTCTTTTAAAAATCGTATGCTGATGAATGCATACAACACTTCATATGAAAGCGTAAATAAATAGTTAACGTACGATTCACATAACATACTATAAAAACAATAAACAATGAAACATGCATCTAAATACTGTAAACAACGAAACGTGCTCTTAAAAATTATAAACAACGAAGCGTGCTTAATCATATACTAATAAAGTTGTAAACAACGAAACGTGCATTTAAAACTGAACATTGAAACATGCTAGAAAAGTTATAAGCAACAAAACATGCATATCCTATTCTTGCGATGTAGTGCCCGAAGACCAAAACACATGCATATCATTTACCTCGATTGCTTAATGCGTTCGACGCTTATTCATTATCCTTTTTCTTTCCTCTTTAGTACCTTCACAATTTGATAACACTTAATCATTAATTTAATCAATTAATCAACTTATTAATTTCAATGTCTTTTTCTATCTTTAGTTCTTATTCATTACTTAGTTCTTATCCAAACAGGGCATGCAGCAACAATATTTATTAACCTAGCGAACATACAACAACTTAATCCAAATATCATAATATATTTATCTATTAACGGATTGTCACCAAACAAACATAATACCATCCATGAACATGTCCATCCATTAGTAACTAACATGAATAGCTAGGCACATTTATCAGAACAATACAACTCAATAGTGTCAAGCCATAACCAAAACTGCAGATTAACAACCCATTTCACAGAACAATTCACGAGTTACCACAGTCCATTATCTTCAATAATTCAATATCATTAATTCTCAATCGTTATGTTATAGAATTGCTTAATCCACATTAATATGCAATCTCTAAATAGTTTATATAATCCCAAAATTGAATAATCACAGTAGAGTTTCCCAGCTTAACTAAATCCAAAACATGTCCCAAACAACAACAGATTCTTGTCCTCAATTCAAAACAACAACCAACACATTTCATTATCTTTTATCCTAACTAAATATCAGCAGAGAACTATATTCATACTTCAATCATAACATCCATGTTCAGCATTAACCAAAATAACTACAGAATATGATTTCTCAACCATACCCATAAAGCAGCAGACAACAATAAACAAAACAAAATATTAAACGAACAGAATAATCCAAGTCTTAACAGAGAACCATCTGCTTCACCCACAAAACAACCTCTTCACATAATAGTAATTAATAGAGGATATATCCAATTTGAACAACCAAAATCCAACAGAGAACATATCCAAGATAATATCAACAGGGCATTATCCATATGTATCAACATTAAAAATCCATTAAGAACATAAATCCCAACACGTTTGCAGACTAACAACACACAGAGGAAGACTCTGTTACCTGAAGCACACCCGACAGGGGCAGCAGTTTACAACCCTTCATCCAAAACGCCATTGCCTTCTCTTTGTCTCTGCCATTTTCCACAACAATGTCCCTCAATAGGACAGAGCACAACATAAGAGAAAACCATGAATTACCACAAATAGGGAACAATCACATAACAACAGAGGAGAGTAATTCACCATACCACATGGAGAAGACCTAGCTGCAATTTACAGAAGAGGTGCAGCCCACGCGGCCATTCTGAAATCACCAATTCACTCACACAATCTTCCAAATTTATACCTAGAGGACTAGGTTTGAAATGCACAACAGATTATCCCACAATTCAAGTGATGGTGCAGATTCTTCGGATCGGGTCCTCCATGCCTCTACCTTTTAGCTCTCTTCCAAGCCATCAGACAAGAAAATGAAGGAACAGAACGGATTGAACTGAACCGAAAGCTGGACTGCAAGTTCATCGCTAACCGACACACAGCCCTACCACCGCGAATCGCCACTGCTAACGTCCGATCAACAGAAAACGAAACAAGAGGAAGAAATTGACCAACATACCACAATCGTCGCTGGAAAAACCACGCCGTGGGAACCTCGATTCATGAGCCCTAAGCCACGACCAGGGCTCCGATTCGCCCGCAGCCGCACGCCTTAACGTCGGACAGCGTCGCAGCAGCAATCTTGCGCTGCGAAGAAGCTTGCCACGCCATCACGAACGCCACCTGCGAGCTCGCGATCTCACTCTCGATCTCCTCTCCCTCCCCCCATTCTTTCTCTCTCGCGGAAGGAAATGGCTGAAGGCCATTCCTTTTCTTCAATTAGAACCAACCAAACAGCTCGAACCAAACATAAACCGGACCAAAACACAGCCAACGAGAACCGGTTTTCTCCTTCAAATCCTATTTCAATTTTCCTTTATTTCCAATTCCTCAATTAATAATCATTTAATCTCTAATTATTCACACTTTCTAACATTTTAATTTAAGGTCCCTTAATAATTCTCCTTCCAAATTAATCATAATTATCATCAATAACTTCCTCTTTAATAATTTAATTAAATCCTTCATTTAATTAAATTATTCTCAAACCAATTAAAAATTCCAGATTTAATTCAAATATCGCTTGATAATAATTGACAATTACGTCTTTGGTAATACCCTGATAATTTTCCAATTCATCTAAATATCCATAATTACTTTTCAATTATTTTTATTAATTTTCAATATAAAAATTTAGGGTATTACTGAGAGAGAGAGTGAATGAGTGGGACCCCAACTCTTTCTCTTTCTTCTTGGAGTAATACTTTCTCTATCTCTCAATCCCTTTCCCATTCCTTCTCTGTTTCAGTATTACTCTCTTTCCCTATATCTCTCTTGTGGTATTACTCTACAAGAGTGAGAGTGAGAGAGAGAGAGAGAAAGGGAGAGGGAGGTAGAGAGAAATACTCTTGGGGTATTATTATCTCTCTTAGAGGTATTACTCTCTCTTTCTTGTGGTATTTCTCTCTCTCACTCTTGGGGTATTACTCTCTCTCTCTCTCTCCCTTGGATTATTATTCTCTCTCTCTCTCCTCTGTCTCTTGGGTTATTACTCGATCTATCTCTCTCTCCCTTGTGGTATTGTTATCTCTTTCTCTTTCTCTTTCTCTAGGGGTATTACCCCAAAGAGAGAGTATTACTCTTTAATCTCTCTAGGGGTATTATCAATAGTATCACTCTCCCTTTACTCCAAAGAGAGAGTAATACTACAAAAGAGAGAGTAATGTCCCCAAGTAGTAATACTCTCTATATAGAGGAATACTCTATTATATCTTGTGGTATTACTCTTAATTTCTATTACCCCAAGAGAAAGTAAAAAAGTAATACCCCAATTGTAATATAGTAATACCACAAGATATTACTCTCTCACTCTGATGTGATCCAGAAAACCTACAAATACAATGATTCATTAGGAGACATTGGAAACCGAAAGACTAGAGCAAGGATGAAGAAGATGAATAAAAGACATCCACTTTTTGAGGAAGAAATCCAACAAAAGATTTAAAGGAGAAAGATGATGAATTATATTCATCTATCATTCAAATATTTTATAGTATTCTTCAAGATGAAGCTTATGTGGAAAATGAAGCATAAGATTGAGAGACTTATGGTAAAATGCAGAATCATTGGTTCGACCTTTGACTACTATTTGGCGGTTTCGACGTCTTTACGTATTTTATATCAGAAAGTGTTCTTCATAAAGATTGTAGACGACATCCCAAGGTTTCCAGAATGGGCTTATTCATTAAATTCAGAGCTCGTTTACTATGCCAAAAGGTCCATGAATAGAGACCTATGATTCTGCTTAAGAATTCCAATTTCACTTACCTGAATTGGAGGCCCAAATCAATACGACAATCAACTTAGGATGTGGCTGAAGGAATTCATACAAGGCGTAATTCAAATAAGCTTTAAAAGGATTATTTGGATTACTATTTTGAAGATCCAGAGATTCAAGATGAAGACCCACCTAAAGAAGTGGATCGAGCACATACCGAGCACATGTCAAACACATGTCATTAGTTAGTTAGAACTTATCATGTTATTTTTTTAAATTACGTTTCAATTTATTTTATCCTAGTTTATCTTAGGATTACGTTTGAATTTACTTTATCATAGTTTATCTTAAGATTAGATCTACTTCATGTTTAGCTTATAAAAGCACCTTATGGAACAATTGTTAAAAACCTTTTGTCAAATTGAAAATTGAAGCTTTTGCTTTTGTGGGAGGATTCCTTCTCTTGAGTTCTTTGCAAAGAACTTGATCTCTTCAAGTGGATTCTTGAAAGATTGAACCTTTTGATATCTTTGGTTCTAGCCGACATATTTGGTTAGGGTCAAGCTCCTCTTCGAAATACTCCAATTCTAGTTGACAGGTTTGGCTAGGGTCGTAGTTCCAGCCCTTTGTCTTGAAATCGTGAGACGATCCGTCTAATTCCGCATAAGTTGTTGGGTCTAGGGTTCGTATAGCATAGGTTCGCACCACACTCTTTCTCTCTTGGGGTATTACTCTCCCTTGGTATACCCCTAAGAGAGAGAGTATTACTCCCTCTCTTGGGGTATTCCAAGAGTAATTTATACCCCAAGAGAGAGTAGTTACTCTTTCTCTCTCACTCTCTCTCTCTCTAGAGGAGCATTACTCTCTCTCTCTCTCTCTTATGAGAGTAATACCCCATGAAAGAGAGTAATACCCCACCTCTCTCTCTCTCTTGGGGTATTATCTCTCTCTCTCTCTATTAATATATCTCTCTTGGGGTATTACTCTCTCTCTCTCTCTCTTTGAGGTATTACTCTTCTCTATTGTGGTAGTACTCTCTTGGGGTATTACTCTAAGAGAGAGAGTAATACTCTCTTTCGGTATTATGAGAGAGAGATAATACCCCAAGCGTATCACTACTCTCTCACTCTATAAGAGAGTAATACTCTAAGAGAGAATAATACCCCAAGAGAGAGAGAGTAATACCCCAAGATAGAGTAATCCTCTACTCTTTGGGTCTCTTTACTCTCTCCCTCTCTCTCTTGGAGTATTACCTTGGGGCATTACCCCAAGAGTGACAGTGCTACTCTCTCTCCCTCTCTCTCTTGGGTATTACTATATCTATATCTTAGTGACACCAAAGAGAGAGAGAGTATTTCCCAAGAAAGATAGAGAGAGTATTACTCTCTTTGGGGTATTACTCTCTCTCTCTCTCT
>JAJTVF010008417.1:0-13696 GCA_022433065.1 Begonia loranthoides
CCATTCACAGCATCGTACAAGGCATTCAAGCCAAAAAAAAAAAAAAAAGCAACCAATCTTTTCCTTAGGAGCTAAGAACGCATATGGCTATTAATCACTCGAATTTCTCTACTACCCATATTGCAGATTTCTTCGAATTGGAAGAAGAACTGAGATCAGGCTTTCAATGAAGATATTATATTATATTTATTTAATTAAAGTGTTTAACATGATAATGTTTGATTTTTCTAACTTTGGTTTGATTAAATATAATCACTTATGTGAACTTGGGCACCTCACATAAGCTGATACTAAGGAAGTTCCAAGCAACTTCCTCTCCCTCGCTTTTTCTCTGCTCTCTCCCTCTATTTCTCTGCGTGGGATTTGAGATTTCTGGCTACTCCCTAGTCCCTAGTCTCTTTCCCATGTAGGAACACAAATTATACCTTATCATTATTGGACTTTTAACCCACTAAAATCTAATGCTAATAAAACACAATCTCAAAACTTTAACTGTTGGCCATCTCCGTCGCCATCTCCCTTCCTTTATATAAATAATGAAGACATTTCTGTTACGAATTGTGTTAGTAATTCAATACTAAAATTATTTATTTATTAAAAATATTTTTCTTGGCCAAAGTTGGCGACACCCACCTTGACCAGAAACACAAGCAATGCAATTGGGAGACTGCATTAATGGCCCAGAAGGAGGATCTACACCAGAAACACACAAGCGAGTGGGAGGAGTGCTAGGTGTTAGTTGAATTTTACATTAGAAAACAATACTTTAATTTTCAATTTAATGAAATAGATTCATCCAATAGATTTCTATAATTTACGAATTAGCAAAACAATAATTACTAACCTTTATCTATACTTTTGATGTAGACGTAGATCCAGAATATTTTTATCGCCTTGATCCTTTTATTTTCTTTTATCTTTGATGATCAAGAGAGACGAATAGTTGCCTTTCTAGAGAGAGATATGAATGGTTTCTTCCTTTCTTGTACCCTTAACAAAACTCTACAGTTTCAATCTTTTTAAGAGAATTTAAAGAGATTTCTTACAGAGAATTTACAGATTTGCCATTTTATTTTACAGTTAATATACGTAAATACTCTTTCATTCATATCTCTTTATTTACATTTCTTTAACCATATATTATACATTTTAATAAGGTCAAGGAGAGGGAATTAAAACCCAATTAACTTAATTTCTTTTATGCTTAACAATCATCACATTAAACACTTTAATATTAAGTTAATTCACTTTAATTAACATAGACCATATCAATAGATTATTAAAATAATCTAACACTAGGGTGTTTATCTTCGCTGTAGTTCTAAGGTTTTAAGGCAGTGACGGCTGCAACTCAATCCCACGTCAACATCTTAAAGCGGTAGCGTAGAGCTTTACGGTGTTTTTGCCTACTGAAGATAAACATAGGAGTGTGCATGTCGTTCCCGACAATTTTGCCAACATAATTATTATTCTTTAATTTGATTTAGTCAATTTTGATTCAATCGTATGAATTATGACGAAAGGAATGACAGATAAAAATGACGCAAAGCAACGTCGGAAATAGGAAGAGATTGAAACTTCATTATTATTATTTATTTGTTAATTGATTAATCTATAATCCAATTTTCTTAAGATTTTTGCAACCTATGCAAGCCAACCACTTCAGCTTTAGCCATTGCAATATGATATCAGATATTATAACACATTCATTTTGGAATAAGATCGTCCAACCTAGTCTAACATCTCCCATCTGGCGACAACTGTCGACCACCACCAAAAGGGTAACATCAGCTATTACAACGACCACCGGCCTGTATAAGAAGATCATCCAACGAAAACGAATTATATCATCTCTTGTCTTTCAATTGAAAAACAAACCCTCATGAGTTTCGGTTGGCCTCTGAAACCAGATCCAGAAGCTGCCGCCTTGGCCGTCAAGGCTTGGTCAGTAAAGATTGAAGTTTGGGCAAGCAGTCTGATGGGTGCTTATTTCTCCTCCGCCATTGCAATAGCAGTTTTTTCCATCCACGTTCACACTGAGCTTCCGGTTACGTTTCACTTGCTTTATCTCTCCATTCTTCTTGGTTTTTATTCTTTGCTGTGTGCTGAGTTTGTGAGGTTTAAATCTTCTCTCCACAACGAGATTCTTCGCTGCCTCAGCCTCTTCTTCCTGGTGTTGGCCTTCTTCATTGCCATCTCCATTCCTTTTCCTCTCTACTTCACACTAATCTCTTTCACTGTTTTACTGGCTGCTCTCTCCCTCATGTTCTGGTTCGCCAATGTCCCCGAACCGAATTCAATGGCGACAGCATAACTTAGTGTGGAAAGCATATTAAGAATTGGCACCTGGGAACGTATTATTTGTCACTAAGTTCAGCTCTGCCATTTGAGGAAGCTTTCAAGCTTTATATCTTGAGTGCATCACTGTGTTGTATCACATATATAAGCTTTGGGTTTTTCTAATTACTGTTGCAATATTTTTACTCTCTTTCTCTCTCTCTCAATGTTTAGTTCATTGGTTTTGCATAATTGTAGTCAAATATTATGAATTATTAAAGTTTAGCACGTGAACACGAAGAATAACAAATATTATCCAAGTTTCACTGTAATTATTATTTGAAGTTTCGGGAAAGAAGATATGTTCCAAGTTTCTTTGTTTTTTTCGTGGGTAGATTAGTACTTAGTTAATACGACCACTGCAATTGACCAACGTGTAGTGCAATTCACAAATATTTGTGTGGCCTCAAATAATTAAATAATTAATAACAAGGAAATTGATTAAATAATTAATAATAATTAGCAAATTCTCTTGTTTCTCTACTCGATTTAAGATTAAATTATTAATAATAATTATTTATCAAGGTGACAAAATATAATCTTATAAAAGTAATTTATATGCTTCTTCTTCTATTTTTTTTCATTTTAATAATATAATATTATATTATATTATATTATATAATAAAATAACTTTTTATTATTTAAAAATATGAGGAGTTCTATTAAAAAAATAATAAAATGCTTTAGTAAAACTAATTTATCAAAATTTTAATTACCACTCGGTAAAATTTAATTTAATTATTTGTGAACATTTGACTGAAAAATCATACATAGTCGCTACACGACAAGACGAGCCAACATTTTAATGTTTGATAAAAAATTTGAGCGAAAACTTTTTGCGTGAAATTTTTAAAAATATTTTAAAAATCTTGGATTTTACACTTGCAGTCATGTTTCTTGTCAAACGGAGGCGTCAAAAGCAACAACAACACACGAGGGACGTCCATCCTGCCCATTGAATCTAGGGACGGACGTCCCTCGATCAGAATGGATGTCGAAGATGGATATAGGGCATCCCCCAAATGCAAATGTCCATTGATCAAGACTGATGTCCGATTCGGCCTGAACGATGTAGTTATTGTTGTGTTCGGCCCATTGTGGGCTGGACAATAAGGGCCCATGCCCTTATTTGGAAGAAGAGAAAATTTTAAATAGGGAGAGAGAACCCTAAAAAGAAAATAGACCAGCAGCAGCAAAGAAAAAAAAAAGGGAGGGAGAACAGTTTTTGATTTTCAGCCAGTAGTCTCTGAAAAGTTCAGTTTGCCAGAGTTTGAACCGTTGGATCGGAATGAAAGTTTGTTAGCGTGTTCGTGACTTCCTGGGCATCAATCTGAACGGTGGAGATCTCTTTGTGAGTTCTGTAAGTGCATCTCGTAGGTTAAAACCGAATAAAAGAAATCGAATTCTCTTGTTCTTTGTTACTCTCTCTCTTGATTCTATCTTGATAATGATGATGATTGTGTTATATTGAGACTTTTTTGTACCCATTATTATCGTTGAAAGTGAAAGTTTTAAGCGACCTAATCGGGTCCGATGGTTTTTACCCAATTTGGGGTTTTCCACGCTAAAATTGGTTTGCATTGATTTAGTTGTTTTGTATTGATTGTCATTTGACTGTTATTGCGTCTGCACTAGGTTTTTGTTTGTGATTTGAATCAGGTACTGAATATTGGAAAAGCCATATTCCGCATAATTGATTTAGGTGGTTTTTCTCAACAGTTATAAGTTGAGGGACGTTTGTTGTGAGACTAGGGACGTCTGTTATTGACGAAACAATGTAGTCTCAAATAGAGGGACGTCCGTTTTTGGGACGAGGTATGTCCGATCTGGGGAGAGGGACGTCCGTTGTGGACCGAGGGACGTCTGTTGTAAGCTGAGGGACGTCCGATGTTGCTTTCTTGACGGAAAAGGTGACTGCGAGGTCGGTGTCATTCTTTTTCCATAGTTTCAGATTTTAGTTGTCTGCAAATTTACTATAAAATTTACGGTGTTGCTAATCCAAAACAATAGAGTCTGTGTTAATTTTTCTTGATTTTATCTAACTATTCACATCATTAGTTTCTTTTTTGTATTTGAGCTTTTATTTCTCTATATTGTGAACTCTATTTATACTAAGCTTCTTGATCAAAAGGACAATGCCAAAGTTTTTTTTTCATCTCAACAAAATTCAGAACCGATCCATAGATGAAAGATTCATAAATGGTTATTTACAGAAGAGTAGAACACAAAGCAGTGAGTTTTATTAAAATACATGCCTGACTAGAACTTGAATAACAACGCAGACGAGACCAAAAATCCAATACCATAATTTGAGAAGGGAGGAGATCAGATACTGTTGATGAAGGTGCTGTAGAAAATGAGTAATGAAATAGTGAGGAAAGCAATGAAAGAAATGATTTTAAAGTAGAGAGGAAATGGAAAGGAGATGGCGACGAAGAAGGAGAATACGAGTAAGAAGAGGCCGAGCCAGTGAAGAAGATGATAGGGTGTAAGAGATTTGAACTTGCCGAGCTTGGCGACCAGCAGAGAAGTAAAACCCAGAAGAATTGAGAGAGAAAGCAAGTGAAAAATGGGAGGAAGCTGACACTGAATTTGGACTGAAACAACAGCTATCTGAATGGCTGAGGCGAAGCAAAAAGCCAGAAGAATGCTCGCCCCGTCTGCAATCTTGGCAGTCAAAGCGTCGACGGCGGAGGTTGCTGCTTCAGAATCGTTCGAAGAAGAAGAAACACTCTGCCTGAAAGAATCGAGCCCTCGCCGAAAGGGTTGCAGAATTGTGGGGTAGGGGGTAGTTAATATTTTTGAAAATAAGGAGACATGTCTCCTTCTCACTATTTCTGCAATCCACCCCCGTTAAATTTTGTTTTTCTATAAAGAACTATCTCTTTTTCCAAATTGTTGGAAAGTATACTTGAGTGAGGGGTGTTTCAAAAAAGATAGAAAAAATTCTCAGCAAGAAAAAAAAAAAGAGTTAGAGTTGAGAGTCTTATACGTCAAGGAAGAGTTATTAAACATGTTAAAATTCAAATAGGGGTGGAAATTCGGACATTACATAGAGGTATTGTTAAATTTGTTGAAAGATTTTGGATTTCAAATTGGTTTGGAAATTCAAATTCAAATTCATGTTGAGGTTAAGTTAGTTGAATTAATCTCTTGATTTTGTACTTATGTCACGTACCAAACTTAAAAGAAAAGTTAAAGAAGTGATAAAATAATAACCTAAAATAACAAATTTAAAACTTATGGGAAAATTCACAACTGTAAATGCATGCCGACGAATGATAACTGAAAAGTTACATCATTCCATGGCAGGGAGGACTTTCATTCCATTGCGTCCTTGGAAGATAAGATCCAACCTAGTCCATTAATAGATTATCACAATATCAACCCGAGGATTTATTTCTTAATGTTTGGTCTCACATAACACATTAAAAGCTGCCTCCTTGGACTTGCATTTTTACTTATTGAAGAATTTATTTATTTGGCCGCGTAAACTGCGACCAAAGTTTATTTCCTGATAAATAAACAAGTTTGGGCATGTGTTTGGACAAATTTGGAGTATTTTTTATCGAATTAATTTTAAGTGATAATGAATGATTTTAATGTATAAAAATTTGATGCCTTTATTTTAGGTTGTTAACCAAAATTTAAAAATCATAGACTCCAAAATTAGAATTTTTGGATAGTTGGGTTTAGGCAGGTAATAAACCAATTTCGAGGTAGATATTTAATTTTACGCATAATATTACATATTTTTTTAAAAAAAATAATATATTGAGACGTGTCTTGCATAAAAGGACGTATCCATTTTATTGTGCGTCGGATTTATTTTTATATTATACGTAGTATTTCAACGTAGACTTTTTTTATTAAAGCATGCATATAAAAATTACTAGATCAACTTAGTCATGTGAATTGTAAAACTGACAAATTTTTGGATTTTAAATTTTTTTGAGTAAAAATTTTTTATGCACCAAAAAATTAGGTCTTTTGGATAATTGGGGTTGAGCCAATGATAAATCCACTTTGAAGTAGAAATTTATTTTTACACACTGTATTGCATAATTTTTTATAAAATAAATATTTTGAAACGTGTTTTATATAAAAATGACGCGTCCATTTTACGGCCGTAGAGTTTTTATATTATATTAAAGTTTTCATTGTACACATTTTTATTTAAGCTTGCATATAAATATTTCTGAATCAACTTGGTCGTATAAACCTAGTTTGATCGATCAATTTGGGGTTCATTTTATTTTACGCACATATAACCATGGAGGATGTGTTTGTTTGTTGTTAACTAGAGTAGTGAGACAGCTGCATGTGTCATGTCACTTGATGCAAAATCTTAAACCTAATCAAGGTATTTATGTGGCTTTCACGATCACCGAACATCACATTCATTTTATGATATGTTTATGACATGGTGTGCCCGGAGTCTGTGAGTGACTCTATTTTCACTAGAATTTTTATCTAGTACAATAATGGTTTATTTTAATTACGTACAACATATTAGTGGGTTGTTTTGAACACGTATATGTAGGATTGATGTACGCCTATAGGGGGGAAGGAGAGTGCACACAATATTGTTTATGCAGTTCGGCAAACTCGCCTATGTTTGTGCTCCAAGTTCCACTTAGAGATACACTAAACAATTGGCTTAAGGGTGCCAATAAAACCATTTACAAATATAATTCTAAGGGTGTCACTCTATGACTATTGCAAGACGTCACCCTAAATTTGACTATTGCGGGGAGTTACCCATTGATTGAATTTTTGAGCGTTCAATCTAGCCGTTGACTGTTTTGGGGCGTCACCCTATTATGAATAATTATTAGGAAATCACTCTTTACAATTTAGCACAAGTAAGAATTGAAAGATAAAGCTCAAATATAATTAATTCAAATTCTCCCAATATTAACTCGTAAGTTTATAGGTGGGAAGAATTAGATTTACAATAAGCTCACAGTGATTAGAATCGTGTAGTAAATTTGGCAGGGTTTTGCCACGATTCTTCGTTCGTTATATTGAGCTTAGAGTTATCTTCTATTTATAGACTACGGGTTTTCGGATGTCCAAAATCCTTTTTGGTCGACCACATGTTGCCGTTCATTTTTTCCTGTTAAAAAATCGACCGTTTGAAATCTGTTCGTTGGCAAAATCTGGACTTTTCGATCGACTGTCCTTATCCGCTATTGTCCAAAAAGTCACCCAAAATATTATAGATTCAAAACCCGGCTTCGACCTCATGCGTCTGAAAACTATGGACTGTACTACTTGCAAGATTGGGATGCATTTGACTCATCCTCATTCGTCCCAAAACTCGAACGACAGTTCATTTGAGAATTTCGGATGTTAGCCTTCGACCTCGCTCATTTGCATGCATCTGAAACGCCAAGGACCTGTTTTGGACGACTTCCTTCATCCGCAGTCATCCATAAGGCAACTCTAAATTTAACCCTGAACAATATTGAGTCCCAAAATAATATACAACACTACATAGACTCGGATAAATTTGTTAGCACATTAATAATACCCATTTTGAAGGTATTTCCAATAAACACAGATATAAATATTATAGTAAAACATTAAGAAGAATATCCAGAAAATATAAAATACAACTTATTGATTTTATTAGATTAATCAACATTTTAGTCATCATTAAAATAAAACTTAGCCTAACAAAAATGCTAACAGTGTCATTTTGTACAAATTTTTCTAAGAATGAATTTATAAAATGCAAGTTTTAAATTCATGCATATTTAAACATTATTTCAAATAAATTATTATAAATTTAAAATCTGATCTCAAATTGACTTTAGTCAACTCACCCAAATGATTCTTTTTAAAAATTGTAATCCTTATTTTATTTTTTTGTACAGTTATTTTATTTGAGATTATATTACTTTGTTATATAATATCACTTGTTGGGCCTCTTAACCTCACGTTTGTTGGGCAATGACTTATAATTAAATGTTTTAAGACTTCCTCTACTAATTAATAAATTTAAAGTGAAAAATGATAAAGCGATTCAGTTATTCGGGTAGAGTTGTTCCATGTTGTCTCTCGAGTTCCTTTGCAGGTTGTGATAGGTTGGCTAATGTCGGGCCGGAGACTTAAGCTACATAGCCAAACCTGTTACTAGCAAGGAAAACAACTAGCCAACACTCCATGAATATCTAGAATCTCATCAATAGTATTAGCCTTTCTATGGGAATGAGAAACAGAAAAATTCATCTATGAATTTTGTCTAAAGCGTCCAATCAATCTTTGAACAACAACCAAGAGCTTAATAACAAGTGAGCCTTGAGTATTAAAATAATAAGGCTATAAAAAATTTTACGAACAATAAATCATCGGTTGGTTAAGTGGACTGACATTTATAACCTAAAGTTTTGTTTTCTAGGAAACAAACATGCACAACATAATTGTAAGCTTACGCGTGCAAAGAACCATAGAGAACTTTGTTGAATACGATCATCTCAAGATGGTCATGCAAATGAATTACTAAGGAAGAAGGAAAACTGAATATACAAATCTACAAAAATGTAAAATGACTTTAATTGTCAAATATTTGAAACCTTGAGAATACATAGGGTTACTGCATGCAATTAATTTAATTGATGGCTTCAGATTAGATCATATTTTAACAACATTTCACATGTCATAGGAATCTATATAAACTCATATGATCAATGAAATTCAACTCAATAACTTAATTTATGAGATTATGATTAATTTGATCTTAAAACCGGGCAGAGAAACAAGAGAATTTACTAATCATTCTTGACGAAGGTGTCAAGCGAGTTGAACTTGTTATTATTTGTGATTTATGAACTTGTTATTTTGTTTGATTTATGAACTTATTATTATTCAATTTACATTGTATTATGAATATATACAGGAATAATATTTATTGACAATTACTACACAAAAAGAATCAAATATAAACACCAGTCATCTACTTAGTAGGAAGACTTTAATTTCATGCAAGTCTAACTTTTATAAGGATATTATTATTACAATTATTATTATTATTTTTTTAATATTTCAGGTAAAATAAATAAAATTTTAAAAAACAATATTTTAAACCACCCCCTTTCGGTGGTGGTTGCCGAAACAGAGGGGAGGGGGAGATCTCCCTTATTTCAGAAGTAGTGGGGGAGGTGATTTTTCCCCCACTCTTCTCTCCCTCTTCCAACAACCCCCTCTCTATCTATCTCGCTCCGATTTCTGATGGCGAAAGGAGAAGAACTTCTTGGCAATTTTCCGTTTCTTTCTCGTCTAGGGTAAGTTCAAGAAATTGGTTTTTTTGTCTTTCTCTTGTAATCGGTGTTGATGGATGAGCTGTTTTCAATTAGGTTAGAGTGTTTGTCATCATCGACGCTGGCAAGACTCGTTGACGGAAGAGTTCATCTTCCAGTTAAAGTGTTTGTCATCATCGACGCTGGCAAGACTCGTTGACGGAAGAATCCATCTTCCAGTGAGGATGAAGGTTTCAATTTTTTTTAGAATTCCTGTGGATTACTGAACGGAATCGGTTTTGTTACTAGATTGTTTGGCTTGGTTATGGATTTGAGTAGATTATGGATGTTTTTGAATTGTTTGGAAGACTCAAGATCAGAGTATCGATTCCATTCTTGTCCACAGTCAATTGGCTGACCAGCAACTGTGTAGAGTCGCTGGAGATGTTAAGGGAGTCGTGCATCTTCACTGGTAGTGGACCAGTTGTTTTGGTATGGACCAAATTGTACCCAATTGGTCGTGAACCAGTTTGTTTTGGTCAAGACCAATTTGGGTCCAGTTAAATTGGGCCATACCAAATTAGGCCCGTATATTTGCTTTGGGCCAAATTGAATTGGGCTTAACCCATTTTGTATTGGGCCAAAATCCAAACTCTATTTTAAGAAAAATTTACATTACCTCAATTTTTGACCCGATTGTTATTGGGTAATTTCATTCCCATTTAACCTAAAAATTCATATAATTAATATTAAAATTTCGAATACTAATTTTAATAAAATTATTTTGGTTAGGTTCCAAAGATTAGGAAGTTATTAGACTTGATGTTGTTGGACTTCGGTGGACCATTTTCGGTGGGGTCTTGGTATTGGTTCACTCAAATTCAAGGTAGAAGTTATTTTATATTTAACGAACTTAAATTTCTAAAATGTAAATATTAATTTAAATTGAGCATGTTAATTTTAATATTTAATTTAGTTACATTCAACTTCACATTTATTTACTTTTAATGTTAAAATGGGTAATAGGACAGATGTATGTGCCGTATCCTTGGATTTCTAATCCCTAAACTTGATCAAGATATATTTGGCTATTGCGATCACCTGAGTATCACTATTGTTTATTTTCGTTTATTACTTTATTGTTCATTTTATTTCTTTCATTTATTAATTATCTAAATTAAATATTTGGAATGCACACATATTTTCTATAACGTAAAAGTTGAATATAAAATTTAATCCCTACTAAGTTTAGTTGACTCACCCTTTATTGACTCTCTCCTTTAAGAATTATTCATAGTGACTCACAGTTACAGCCGCAATGGTAGATTTTGGATATTTCTCTGAGCGAGATATTTTGCCTTATTTTCTTTTAGAGACTTAGAATATTTTTAGTAAGGTTTAAACTTTATAAGTATTTTAAGTTTATTTCCACATAGTTTGAATCTTGTTAATTTACACTATATTAATATCACTTCCGGACCTTCATTTTGGTTCTAGTTTGTAAACTAATTTTTAAGTCTTCCATTGTTATTTGTGTATTAAGTGACGGTCAAACGGTTCAATCTGTTTAGGACTGGTTCGGACACGTTGTACTAGATAGGGAGGAGAACCCTACTTATAAATTATGTATTTGCTATTCTCCCAAATGATGTGGGATTGTGCACCCCCACTGATATGGGATAAACTCACACCTATACCTTTCCTAGCCTTTACAGGGTGGGCTGCCACAATCTCCCCCAATTGGGGACGCGACGTGTCACGACGCGCAAGGGACCTGTAACAGAACGGAGAATGACTTGACTCAAAAGACCGAATCATCCAACCTATTTCACTTAATTTTATTAATTAACAACAAAAGACTTAAAATAATTATTATAAGCCAGGGCCTGATAACTTGAGCATAACAGGTCCAACAATTGATATTAAATAATAATTAATATAATCTAAAATGAAATAATTATGTGAAAAAGTAAATTAGTGTTTACAATTATCCTCACAAAATTTACCTCACAAAAATGAGTCTCTCAAGAATAAATTATTAAAGTGCATAAATAAAGTAAAATCCCACAGGGTCTAATATTGACTCGACAACTGAAAGTTTGAATAATAAAATCTTGAAAATGTGTCATTGGGGTGAGTTGACTAAACTCAATAGAGATTTAATAATTTTATTTAAAAATATTGTTTAATCATACATGAATTTAAAATTCATGTTTTATAAAATTCATTTCAGAAAAATATGTACAAAAATGGCACGCTTTTAAAATCAATCCATTAATATGTAATACATAATTAAAATAAGATCTTGCTGCACTATTTAAAAATCGCAGTGAAAATATATAACATAATAAAAACGATGTTCAGCGATCGCAAAAGCCCTATAAAATACTCTGATCAAATTTATGATTTTGTGTCTAGAGACATAGCAAATGCAAATGTCTCATTATTCTAGCTGACAACAATAAAACACATTCTACACGGTTGAATGTGTGAAAATAAAACAAACTCCAAATTGGGTCGATCGAACTCAGTTCACACGACCGAGTTGATCCAAGAATATAATATATATGCTTAATTTAAACATGCATAGTGAAAATAAAATATAATATAAAAATTTAACGGTTATAAAATGGACACATCATTTTAATACGAGATAAGTTTCAAAATATTAATTTTATAAAAATTATGCAATGCAGTGCATAAAAATAAATTTTTATCTCGATGTGGTTTATGCTAACAAAAACCCAAATCCAATGGTCCACATGTTTTAAAATTAAATATGGGCACCTATCCAAAAATTAGGGTATTAAATTTTATAAATTAAAATGTCCAATTATTATATAAAATTAATCCAAAATTGATTGGATAATATTACCCAAAATTGTGCCTCAAACTAGGCGCAAAATCAATCTTGATTGTGGCCCAAACTAGGCGCAAAAAATAATAGGAAGGAAAGAAGGAAGACTTTCCTTTTTCCCGGTCCAATGTCTCTGTGGATTAAGGGAAAGTTATAAAACAAATTAAAAAAAATTAATTCTTTCGTAAAATTAAAATAACAAATTTTACATGACGTTTTCGTTGATCACACTTCCGGTTAGAATTTTGCTCTTATACCATTTGTAACGTCTCTCAGTGCTCTCAATACATATTGTCTGCTTTGGGCTGAAGTCCATACAATTTTGTTATTAGGGTTAGCTCAAAACACGTTGTACTAAGTAGAAAGGGGAACGCTAATTATAAACCATATATTTTCTATTCTCTCAAGCAATATGAGATTGTACACTTCCATTGATATGAGTCAGTGCTACACTTGAGTCTTTCCTAACTTTCACAAGATTGGCTGCCACAACATCGAAGCAAATAGATGATGGACTGGTATTTTGCCACGATGGACATTGTCTATCGTATTTTGCCACAATGGACATCGTCCATGGTATTATTATTCCATTTAAAATCTCTTAATATTAGACTCATTTATGCAAGGAGAGAGAGAGAGAGGGTAAAAATATTGCAAGAGTAATTAGAAAAACTCAAAGCTTAGACATGTAAGTTATGCTGTCGCCATTGAATTAGCAACAAAGAGGTTCAGTACAGGGGATAGTGGCGAACTAGAAAATGAGGGAGCGAGCAGCGAGGAAAACAGTGAAAGAAATTAGTTTGAAGTAGAGAGGAAAAGGAATGGAGATGGCGACGAAGAAGGACAACACCAGGAAGAAGAGGCTGAGGCAACGAAGCAGCTAGATGGGGAGAACAGACTTAAACCTCACAAACTCAGCACTCAACGAAGAACAAAAACCCTGAAAAATGGAGAGACAAAGCAAGCGCAGCATAACAGGAAGCTCAGTGTGAACTTGGATGGAAGCAATTGCTATTCCAACGGCGGAGGAGAAATAAAAGTCCATTAGACTGCTTGCCCAATCTGCAATCTTTGCAAACCAAGCCTCAACAGCCAAGGCGGCAGCTTTTGAATCTGTAATCTAAGACCAGAAAGAAATAAATCCTCCCGTAAATTGCAACCGAACGGAATTCATGAGGGTTTGATTTGAATTGAAAGATGTTGGACGATTCCTGTCACGACCCAAAGGGGGGCCCAACAGAACCGCCGGGTCAGGCGA
>JAJTVF010008429.1:0-29808 GCA_022433065.1 Begonia loranthoides
AGAGAGAGAGAGAGAGAGAGAGAGAGAGAGAGAGAGAGAGAGAGAGAGACCACTAGCCACTCCACCACTAGCGCCATCTCGGAACGTTGCATGATAGATAGCTCTTCTTGCCAATTCAGCAGCTTCTTTCACTGACATATCATACCGATACCTATTGATGCACCGGCATTGGTTAACCATGAGTCAAATTATTTTCACTAGCATCAATCAATGATATGACAGACCAAGTAACAAGAGATACCCATTGTCCAATACACCATAGGCATATGGGGATCCAGATCCAACAGAGAACCGAATTCCTTTCAGCCTCCCTCCTTCACTGTCTACATAGTACAGTCCTGGGCCCTACAGATTTAAGACATTCAGATTGCTGTAATAGTATTTCAAGATTTCTGTCATAGGATCAACATTTACCGTTTCATCCCATCCAGCAATCATGGTTCCTACAGATAGACCCATTCCACGGTATGAGTAAAGAATATTTGCTAGCAGCTTTGATGCCCCTGTAACTGAAATTCTTCTCTTGTTTGCCAATTCATGCAGCCGACACTAAACTTGCCAACCAAATTATAATGAGCAATTTGATAGGGTCTTAACAGAGAGAATTACATTAGAACAGCCAAAAAAAACAGATTATCAAGCTTACTAGAGAAGCTCCTACTCTCCTACCTTTCTTTACCAATTTCTCCCTACCTCCCACTCTCCCTCCTAGTGTATTATATTCTTCCAACTAGTATCCTTTTTACCCTCCACCTCAGCATTCCCACACAAAATACATATTCCCTCTTCTGAATCTTTATAACTGAATAATCTTCTACTTCCTCTGTTAGCTCTACTTCCTCCCAAGCCTTTTTGCATATGTAAACCTTAAAGGGGTCTATCACAATTCAGGAGAGAAAACAGAATGCAATGCTTTCAGTGTCTTTACTTCTTACACAATGCAATGCTTTCCAAATCGGTGTTACACCATAAGAAAAAATTTACCTTTATTCCGAGATTTCGGTGCCAAAATTGGCAGTCAGCAGCTCCTCCAGCCATTGTGCCAAGCATATATGGGTTGATCTCAATTATCTTCTTTACAGATTGAGATGCTGAACAGATTACATGAAAATTGAAATGAAAAAGGAAATATATAAACAGAATCCACATGTGAAAATACAAAATTTGGATAAAGAGCTCATCTATGAAAACACTTTTTTTTTTACTGGTAACAAGAAAATAACTTTTTTAGCCAGAAATGGCATGATTTTCTATCAAGCCAATGTCTTTTGAAAATCCATAACAACGTGAATCCCATAAAATAATAGTAATTCTTGGGAATTGTATGTCACAAAAAAAACTAAAGGGACAACATACATATATATCCCCCCATGCTAGCTCGAGAATCGGCTGCAACAATGACTCCTTCCTTGAAAATAAAAGCTAATGTGGTCGTCCCCTTTGCTGGCTTCACCATCTGAATTGCCTCTTTCTGAAAGCCATCAAACTGGAATATAGCAGGCAAGAAACCCCATTTTAGAATGACCAGATTATATACAATGTCAACTATTTTTCTACAAAATTGTGCACAAGAAGATACATTACATACATCAGTAGTATTAGGAATTTCAAATGCTGGGTTAGTTGGGAAGCCTCCAAGAAGCTCACAGTTTGCACCAAAGGATGTGGTAGCTGATTCAAAGGCACTAGTATCCAGCTTCATGCTTTAACTTCAATCGTTACCACAAAAACCATTTGGGATCATTCAATGCTTTTATTATGAAATTAGAAAAACAATGGGTATAGCTAAATTAAACAGTTCAAAAAATATCATATACACAACCAGATTCGTTAATGAACAAGCAAAAAAGATAGAGAGAAAAAAAATAAATAAATAAATAACGCAGCAGCAGACTGTGGTAAACGAAGAATTAAGTATTTCCATGGCATCATCAAGTACCCTTATAAACGTTTTGGCGCCGACAAAGATTTAGGTTAAAAAATAAAGTCAACAATAAAAGAGAGGGTGTTTTGCAAGATACGAGGAAAAAAGAAGAATTCTGATGAAAGCTAATATTTTTTTCAAAGATCAAAGAGTAGAGAGGGAGAAGGAAAAAGAAACATAGGCACACGTAAACGGAGGAGTGAATCATGTGAAGCAAAGAGGGCAAAGGGAGGTGGACAGTGGGGATAAATCATAAGCGAATGGTAAAATAAAAATGAATGAAAGCAAAAGAGAAATGAGTGAGCGTACCTGAGGGAAAAACAAGAGACAGTGATGCAGAGTACGGGACGGAGAAAAGGATAGGCGAAGGAAATTAAGGTTGGGGAGGAGGAAAAGAATTTCAGGTGGAGCAGGAAAGGGAAAGCGGAAGTGGAGAAGATGGGGCGATTATTGGGCCGAAGAACACAGCACCCTTACCTACATAGAATAGTTTATAGAGCCCGCACTCGCAGCATGAAGCCCTGATTATTGATATTGTTTTATTTTAATCAATACTCTTTGTCATTTCATTTGTATTAATTTATTATGGATGTCTGAGATCTGGATTATGACGTAGATCTGGATGTCTCTCTGCTAACCCACAGCGGATATGCTCGGCAACTGTCGGCCGGTGAACGGGGAGAAAAAGGCGGCAGTTCCGACTCAGACATTCTCTAATTAAAATGTTTCTAGAAAAGGGGGTGGTATTTCATTTTCCCCGTTGAAGGAGAAATTGCCGGGAAAAACTACATTTTTGGTTTCTTCTCCTGCCCTCTCTATTCTGGTTTCTCCTTCCCGGTGGCACTCCTGCTTTCACCTCCTGCACATCTCCACGCCCTCCTTCTCTTCCACGACGGATGTAGCCACCCTCTTCTTCATTTTTCTGGTACGTTTCCTCAACTTCCTCTCTAGTCCTGTTGCACTCCTCTCCATTCTCCTTCCTTTCCTTTCTTCTTGTTCTGTTTCAGTTTCTGCCTGCCTCTTCCTGGCCATTCCCATTTCCCAAGGTGCTTTCCTCCGACCCACTCCTCCATTTCCGCTTTCTTTTTTCTTTGTCCCTTTGGTTACAATACTAATTTCTCCAACCCACTCATCTTTCTCCGATTTAGTTATCTTTTTCATTACTATTCTGTATACAGATTTTTCTTTAATCCGGAACCTTCTTTTTTTCCCTGGAAATATGCTTGCTTTCCAAAATCATGCCCAAAATTTTAGTTTGGAGACTTGAAGAAACTTGGAAAGCTTTAGTATTTAGTTTGCTTCTTTCTCTGCAATTTAATGTGACATCTACTTCTTCTCCTCTTACGTTTATATCGCTGTCTATCGATCACTTTTGGGTTTTATACAGAAAAATGTGCGTCGTTTATGATTTTTCATTGAACAGAGATTACACCCTTTGCCTGCGCATGTGCATATCTTATTCTATTTTCTCGTTTGCAATGCAGATGACACGATCGATTATGGATATCATTGAGATTGAAGAAAATTTGTTTGCAGTCAGCGATGCGAAGGTATTAATGGATTACTTTGATTGTGTAGTGTTAAATTTGAAATAGAGGATTTACTTGTTTGCTCGCTAGCGAAGAAGTTATTAATCATTTACGTCCGGAAATACTATTTTTATTTTACCTTCTGAGTGGAGCCCATTGTAGCTGCTTCTGTTCATTGGTTCTCATTGACTTTTTGCTTCCCGATGGCACCATTGCATCACTTCTTCATTTATTTTCTTGCGATGAGTATGATGAAATTGCACTTCCATGATTGCTTTTGTGGTAGCCCGTCTTGTAAATGCTAAGATGGTCCGTGTGTAAGTGCGGTCTATATCAGTGATATTGTATAATGTCACATCGTTTAGAATAGTAAAAAATACATGGTTTGTAAATAGAGTTTTTATCCTTACTTAGTACAATGCATTTTGGGTTAATCCCAAAAGCAAAACCGAGTGCATTTTAGCCCAAATCAAACAATATTGTATTAAGAGGACTAGGAACATTCAACTTTTAATTTTACTAAAATTTAAGAACTATCACTTGAGTTGAAGACTTATTTTTCTTTTTTCTTGAATTGAAGTTTTATATCATGCGTTCTTGTCTATTGAAATTCATGAATTTGACCTTTTAAAACACGTTTGTTATGTGTTTTCCCCTGTTGCAGCTACATGGACAGATGTGCAAAATACTGTCTGCAAAGTGTTGTCTATTTTCCGTGAGAGGGTTTTAGAGAGTGAGTGAAAATGTGTAGGTTGAGTGTGTAAATGTGCGTGAGCTAAGGAGTTGAAGTGAGAGCTAGAGAGTGTGAGCTGTTGGAGCTGCTGGCTGCCGTGGGTGGAGAGCTGTCCATGTTAGAGTGTTCTTCAAATAAGTAAGGAATTAGGGGTGTCTTAGCCATTTGGAGGCCCTGCACCAAAAGTAGGTGTGTGTGAGTTGTGTAGAATTGTTGATGCTCTGTGTAAATTCCTTTATTGCTAATTGTTTCCTTTTAACTGATGTTGGTTTCTTTTGATGATAGTGTAGCTTTTCTTGATTGTTAGTTTATTTTCCTTACTGCAAATGTTTTACTTGACTGCTATAACGGTTTAATGTTCGAATGTAAAGAGTGTAGAGTGTTGGATGTTAAAGGGTGATGAATGGTTGACGAGTGAAATGAGGAATGCTTAATGTCTCTTTACGTGCTTAGTTAAATATCTCTGTTGTTATTCCTCATGCTTTTATCACTCTGCTACACGTTAATATCTTGTTAAACATGTTTAATTAACTAGTAAGCATGCAAATCTTTAATCCTACTAGAACATATAATTTACATAGAACACCTAGTTACTAATTAACTAGAGCATGTAAATTAAATTAAAGTAATTAAGTAGACTTGAACATGTTAAATCAACGAATTGATTATCTAGTCGTAAAATAACTAATCGAACATGTTAATAATTAGACTAGCATGTTAATTAATTAGTTGAGCATGTTATTTAACTTAACTTAGAAAAATATAGTATGTTAATTAACTTAACTAGAATAAGTAATTAACTAGAATAATTAGATATAAAATAATGAATTAGGATCACAATTATAATCTTAATCAAACTTGAGCATGAAATCAATTAGAGTAAACAACTAGATTTAAGCATATGTAATATGTTAATTAACTTAACTAGTTGTCTAATTTAGTATATGTAACAACCCGATCCTAAATCTTTCCGTTTAACGATGTAATCAGACTTTGGAGGAGAGAATTAGTGTAGTACATGTATTTACATCGTCTCTATACGCGTTAAGTTATGACTCACGATTTCGTGAAAATCAATTCGGATAAAAACTTGGTCGAAAACGCAAAGGAAATGGATTTTTGGTCCATTAGGACGCATGCGAATGACCTTGCGGAAGAGACGTGTCGTCCGCAAAATCCCTGGAACATTGCCCAGGCCTTGTGGATGACTTGGGACGCGATTTGGCGTCCTAACCTCACTATGTTGGGGGGTTGCAGACACGGTGCGGGAGCGGGCGCGGGCGCGGACAATGCGGACGAGAACAGGACACGTCCGCATCGAATCTGTTCAAGTCTGGAGATTTTTGGACGAGTTCAGACGCCTGCGGACGAGAAATGACCTCATCTGTTTTGCCTTTGTTTGATTTTAGGACACTTTCGGACGACACGTGCGGATGCCTAATGGCGTCTGAACCTCGACTGCGGACGGTACGACCGAAAGTGGGGACGCCAACTCTCGTCCAAGACCTCAGGAATTGCCTGCGAAAACTGGTCTTGCGGACGCGAAGATTTCGTCCGCACTCATCCGAATCATCGCAGTTCAGCGACAGGATAAATTAAAATCAAAATGAAAACGACGGGGAAACCAATCAAAACGCACCTCTCACTCCCACGATCCCGACCACAGAGATTGTCGCCTGCTCCTTCCTCCTGCCAGAGTACGAATGGTTCTCCCAGGTGAGCCCTATTTCTTCAACCCTTCCTCTCTTCTTCGTTGTTCTTCTTGGAGCCTGGAGAGGTCTGGTGGGTTTCTACTTGGAGGGAGCTTCTTGGAAGGAGAGCTACCGTGTTTGGAAGGAGGATACACCAGTAAAGGTAAGGGATGGGTTGTCTTGGCCAGGTGGAGGCCCTGCACCCAAGTATAGAGTGTGTGCGTATAAAGGTTTAGTAGTTCTGTAGTTAGTCTCAAAATCTTGCTGCGTTGCTGTTGCTGCTCACTAGTAGATGCATTGAACTCTCTGTTTCTCTTAGATGTTCTATTGATTTGTGGCTGTGTTTCATTGATGCAAACCCTTAGACGATGATTTGCCTTCAATCTGCACACTTCCCTACTGCCTTTACTCTTTGAAATGTGGTTGCTTCACTATGTATTTATTTCCTATAAAACTTACTGCACATTGTATTTCAATACTCGTTTCTATTTACTAAGAAGAACGTTTGATACTAAGTCTAACATATGAAATACGGAGGTAATATGAAAGGAGCAAATGATTTAATGGTTCATGAGATCACTAGTCATACTCTTGCCTTGCTGCTCATGTTTTGAATATGTGCTGTTAGGATGTCAACCTTAGCTCACTGTTCTTTTACTTCGTTGTTAAACTTAGCTTATGCTATGATTAACCCTTATCTCGTTCGTCATATGCTACAATTAGTTAAGTATCTTCAAGTCAATGCTCTATGTGACAACTGTTTATCAAGCTCAAATATGTTAGTGATTTATATGATGCTGCTGTATTACATCTTTGAGCTGTTTATTTTGCTGTCAGTATAATTATTTAAAAGCATGCTTTGGGTCCATTTACTGCTGTTTCATTCTAGTGGTTGAAGAGCATATCCTCGCTGTTTCATTTTTGATATTCTTCATTGCTGTTGCATTCGATTAAAGCATGCTTAGTCATCTAGATTTTTCCGCTGTCATAATCGATTAAAAACAAGTTCAGTTGAACATATCTTCTACCGCTTGGTTTTAGTCCTTAAAAGCATGTTTAGTCTTTTGTGTAGTCGATTAAAAAGCATGATAGATGTTCGTGATTATTTTCTGTTACATAGTCCGATAAAAGCGTTGCTTAATGTTCACCTACTACTATTCCGTTGAGTTGATTAAAAGCATATTTTCGCTGTTCGCTTCGATTAATATTCGCTGCTACATTAGACGTTTGAATGTATGTCCTACTGTTTTAATTTGACGTGATTCGCTGCTGTATTAGATGTTTAAAGCCTGTTTCGTTGTATGTTCATCACTATTTTTCTGTTGTACATTAATCGATTAATAAGCTCGTTCCGTTGTTCTATTTTTGACATATCGCTACTGTATTATGGAGTAAAAGCATGCTGGCATGTTCATATTCTTCTGTTTAAATAGTCGATAGAAAGCATGCTTGGGTGAAGTATGATTAGTACTTACTTCATGACGTGTTAGTAGCCATGTAAACTGTATGCTTTCGCTGTTTCATTCAAATATTCTCACTATTGTGCTCTAATGTTCTGCTCTATGTTATTGTTGCTATTTTAGTTGATAACAAGCATGTTATGCTGTCTTAAATTCAACACGTATTCGTTGTTGTTTTCTTTAGGTTTACAAAGCATGTTCATTGTTCTAATTCAACATTATTTCATTACTCTATGTTGTCGTTACTTCCCTTATATAAAAGCATGTTCCGTTCTTGTTTTTATTGGACGATTAATAGTGTGCTTAGTTTCCATCTGGTAGTGTCGTCGTTAATTTCGTTATATATATGCATATGCTATTATTCGTTTTATTCATTGCTTACTTTGGATCCTTTAAAGCGTTGTCATTTACTTCCATATATGCGTTATTTAATTGTAAGTGCTAGGTTGTATTCACGTTAATAGAAACTAAGTAGGGGGTACTCCCTCGGGGTGGTACCTATATTCATGAGTGAGGAAAAACGCTAAGAACAAGAATGTTTCAGGATAGGTGGGATACGCCCATCACTGAAAGAAACACTTCAGCGGGATACGCCAGAAGGGAAGAAACCCTGAAGGCAAGATACGCCGGAAATGGGACAACTAGGGAGTTAGGGTAGATGGATAGTAGGGGTGTGCAGAACCAAACCGGTACCGAAGAACCGGATCGTAACCAGTTTCGGTACCGGTTTGGTGCGGGTTTGCCTGGTACTGGACCGAATTCGGTTCTGATTAAGCAGAACCAAATTTCATGGCCCGGTTCTCGGTTCTCAGTATCGCAGAACCGGTACCGACCGTAGAACTGAGAAGTGGGTTTTTACTTTTTAGGGCACCATGTCCCTGATGACCCCACAGTCCCGCTGGCCGCTGCTTCTCTGTTCTATCTCAAGTCTCATTCTCAGTCTCTCAACTCTTGCTGCCTCCCGAGTCCCGACTTCCTTCTAAGTTCCAACTTCCGTCGACTGAGAGGCATCAGGCGAGTCTCCCCTCTGGATAACAAACAAACACCCCAAATTGAGGCGTTTAAACACCAGATCCTAGGGTTTTTTCCTCCCTTTAGGTGCTACTGCGTCTCCCGTAATCAATTTTTTTCTCTTCTCACCAATAATGGGGGCAAGTCGAAAGCTTCAAGGAGAGATCGACCACATTCTTAAGAAGGTTCAAGAAGGCGTCGATCTCTTTGACAGTATTTGGAACAAGGTTTGCCTCATTTCTTTTCTTTTTCATTGTGTTCTCTGGCTTATTTGAACACTTTAACTATAGAAGTTGAACTATTCTTTCGCTACACTTGTTTGAATTTGCAGGTATATGATACGGACAATGCCAATCAGAAAGAGAAGTTCGAGGCGAACTTGAAGAAAGAAATCAAGAAGCTTTAGAGGTACAAAGATCAGATCAAGACCTGGATTCAATCCAGTGAGATTAAAGACAAGAAGGTCTGTCCTTTTTCGCGCTGTCTATCCCGCAGTTGGAATCAGAGTCTTCAGTCGCTTCAAAATTTTCCTGTGTATTATGTAATATTGGGATAATTCATCCAGTATCTATTTTATTGAAAATGTTTGTGTTTTAATTGCTTCAATTTAAGTATCATTCGTGTATTTTTTTAGAAAGCAGTCATCATTGAATTTCTTAGTTTGCTGCCGGAAATGAGGAAGAGTGCACACAATTAGAGATTAGAAGCTCTCATCTTATCTAGACGGGAGTTTAAGTTGGTAACTTGTATTTTCTGAGTAGCTTTCAACCATTTGGAGATGGTTTACGTTTTTTGTTTTGTAATTTTTTTGTTTTTTATTTCTGGACATTGGATTAGGTTAAGGTCATGTGTATAGTGTAATTATTTAGGATATTTTTTTTTGCATTTTTTATTTTTATAAAATTTTATTATAAAATTAAAAAAAAATTATATTCGGTACCAAACCGAAACCTATACCGAATTTCTGGTTAGGTACCGAGTTCCCATGGGACCGATTCCTGTTTTGGATTTCCAAAATCGCAACCGACCGGTTCGGTGAGGTTCCACTTCAGAACCGGACCGTGAACACCCCTAATGGATAGTTTGGATCTAGCCTGGTAGCTAGGATTCACCCTCACCAAGTCGGGAAAATGACTAGTATGCACACCAGAGGTTAGAAGCCGATCAAACTAGGCCATTTCAAAGGACAACCTCCAAATCTCCAGCTCTAAGTACGAGTAAAGAACCAAGAACTAATGAACGTAACAAAAGAATTGGTTTAGGTGACCCTCATTCCAAGATGAATTAAAGAGAGAGATATGCATAATTGTTTTCCCCCATTTCTTTACTGGGCGAAAGCTCACGTCCTTACTTATGGTGTAGGTAACGAAGTAATTCTCCCAAGAGCAGAGAAGGCCATTCCCGTGGGGCCTGTTGTAGATTCGAAGGAGACGCCCACAGAGTAGTAGTACAGTGTCAAGAGGAGTGAAAGAAGTAAACCTTGTAAGGGCTAACGTCGAACTGGTTTTTTTTTTTTTTTTGTGAACATCAATTTTTCCCTTACTACTCTTATTTGAATACTTATTCGAACCATTATATAGACTTTATTTTGAAAGCTCAACCTTGGGTTTTAAATTAATACTTTAAGAGATGTTTTAATTACGTTTCCGCTAAATTGATTTAATCATAGTTTTTTTCTCCAATTTAAGTAACTGTTTTAGTAAGTTGGTAACGATCAGATTTTAGCACTTTGATATCCTTTAAGCAAAGATTTTAAAGGAAAAATTTAACATCGAAACTTGTTTAGCAAATTTTAGCTTACTTTCAAAACAATTAAGAATCTGGGTCGTTACAGTATACCATTGAGCATGTTAATTAATTAGGTTAATTAACTAGGATGACACGTAATTAAGCATGTTAATTAGCTTAACTATAATAATTACCTAAATTAATCAACTAGACTTGAATGTGTTAATTAATTAGAATAATTACGTTAATCCATTAGAATAACTAAACTAATTAGAAATATAATTGAAATCTTTCCTTGAGCATGTAAACTATCTATAATAATTAACTAAACAAGTATGTTAATTAACCAACTTAACTATAATAATTAGCATGTAATTAGTATGTTTAATTATCATGTCTAATTAACTAACTAGAATAAAAGCATCTAGGATAATAATCGAAGTCTTTAATTGAAACATGTTAATTAACTAGTTGTGTAATTAGTAATTAATAATTGAACATGTAAATAGATTAGGAAATTAACAAAGATATCTAATTAGGATAATAATGGTATCCTGTTGAGCTCTTTGAGATGTAAACAACAAGCAATTTCAAAATTCACTTTGCTTGCCTTTTGAAGATAAAGCTCACTTTTTTTTTTTGAAATAAAAATCGCACCTTTTTTTTCAACTAATGCGAACTAAAGAAATTTTCTTTTGATAGATGATCGAAAGATCAAAAATATTTTTAGCAACTGATGCAAAAATAAAGATAGCACTTTAAATCGATTGAGCCAACGCTCTGATACCAATTGATGCGAACCTAGGGTATACGAACCCTAGACCCAACAACGTACGTGAAAAAATAACATATCATCTCACGAATAAAGGTCGGGGCATAATTTTAACCCTAGCCAAAACTGTCTACTAAAACCAGAGTTACCAGATGAGGAGTTTGACCCTAACCAAACTTGTTGGTTGAACCAAAGCTATCATAGTTTTGATCTTCCAAGCCATGCTTAAAGAAGATCAAGTTTTTCCCAAAAAACCAAAGAGAAAAACTCTCTCACAAACTAAAAGATCTTTTTTATAAATGGGCAACAACCTAAAAAACAATAGGTTAGCACTAAGATGCTTTTATAACCTAGGACTAATCTTAACAAAATTAGATCTAACTAAAGCTAAAGTAATTTAAATAAAATTTAAAATAACTTAAATTAAAAAAAAACTATCTAAAATAGCTTGGGTGTGCGCGGACTAGAGAGTGGGCGCATGAAGTGGGCTGGTGGGTGCACAAGATGGCTACTGGGCGCGCAAGGTGAGTTGGTGGGTGCAACTGGTAGGCTGTTGGGCACAATAGGCAGAATGGCAGATGGTTTGTGTAGATGGGCTGCTGGATTGGGCGCGCATGGGCTGTAGGTGCGCTAATTGGCCGCTAGGCAGAATAGGCCATGCAGGAATGGCACTGGGCCGTGAGACATGCTTGGTGGAAAACTGATGGCCTGGTGCTGCACAAATGGGTAGCAATGGGCTTTGGACAGGCGAGTGCGGATGGCCTATGCTAGAGATGATGGGCCGACACTATCGAAAGAAGGCATGCAAATGGGCGCACTCGGGTGCACTGGCAGGTTGGCTCGTGTAGTTTGTACGGTTCGTGAGGGGAAGGTTGTGTGCTGGGCCACGCGGCAGGATGGACACTGAATGATTGGGCCATGGGAAATGCCCGTGCTGTTGAGATGCTGAAGTTGGGTCACTGATAAATAAGGTGTGCTAGGAATGGGCTACAGGCTGATGGGCCAGGGTGAGGAGCACTTGGCATTCAGAAATTGGTGCAAGATTCACGGGATGTACGCTGATGGGCTGGATGTTGGATCGGGCCTGCGAGGAACGCATGACACTGTCTGAATGAATGCGTTGATGGGCCACGCGCAGAGGTGCACTATGCGTGCTTGGCCACTAAGTGGGTGTGCGAATTGCGAATGCTGCGCATGCTGCAAGTGGGCCTTCGACCATGAAGGAAAAATGCTCCCTTTGCTTTCTTTGGCTTGGATCTCCTCTTTTAACTTCTCTCCAATGTTTTACAAGTCCAAAACCTTTTTGGATCATGGTTTTTGGGCTCCTTATCTTAGATATTCTCCACAAAAAATTGTGGTTTTCCTTCACCTTATTTATCCATACTTTAGTCTTTGGAACTCCATTGCCTCTTAATGGACCTTTGTTTTTGTGCATTTTTCGGATCACATCATTACTGTAACGACCTAGTTTTTCTTTCTTAAAATGTGTTATTTTAAAAGATATTTTCTTTGGAAATCTTGTAAAATTTAAAACGTTTTTAGTAAGGAAAGACTTTTCATTAAAACTTTTGCGTAGTGAAAGACTTTTCATTTTTTAAAACCATTCAAAGACGATAAATAAAATATTTTTCTTAACTTAAAACAACAATCACTATATACATTTAACAATAACTTTACAAAACCTTTTACATTTAATCTTGATCTTTAGCCTAGCGAACCACAAGATTTGCACATGTAAATCCTTCATCAATTGCTTGTTAACATGTTCTCGCATGTACCCACATCACAGGACTTAACTATGAGCATAAAGTTCAGTAAGTGATATAAAATAAAATATGCAATGCACATGCAGCTTTTAAAATACATGTAGTTTTCTGTTGTTGTTTTTGTTTTCGTTCTCCGTTATCTTGATCTGAACTTAACTGTTAGCTTGACTTTAGTTCCTTGATCTTGACTTAAATTTATCTTGACAGGCGTTAGAGATGTCACAACTTGATGGGGAGAGTGGCACACCTAATGGCCCACGTGGGGCAGCCAACTCAAGAACCTACACTTCGTCACACCTATTTATGTTTATTTACATTTAATTTTGTTTCTATTTCATTTTATAAAACATGTTGAAAAACATTTTCGTAATGTTTTGAAAACCATTATGTATAAATGCGTATGAATGCATACAAATCTATATCCTCAATATAATTCTCAAAGCATGCTCAGTTATGTGATCTGGAAAACCTTCAAAAACCAAGGTTCCTTAGGAGGCAATGGAGGCCCAATGATTAAAGCAAAGACAAAGAAAGTGAAGGAAAAACCACAATTTTTTTGTGGGCGAAGTCCAAGAAAATGACCCCAAAATCCATGATCCAAATGCCTTGAAGAGTTTGCTAAGCATTGGAGGAGAGATAAAAGACGAAATACAAGTCAAAGGATGCAATATGAGGCTATTTTTCCAAAAGGCCCGAAGGCCAACCTGTAGCACGTGCAACGAGAGCATCTAGTCAATAGCCGAGCGCTTGCGCTTAGCATGAGGACCATGTGTGAGGGTGGAATGGTCCTCATCGCGTGCATCTCTCAATATCCACTCCAGTTAGCGCATCCTGTCAGCACGCCCCTTCAGCCATTCGTGCCTGATCCGACCCCACCCAACAATGCGCCCACTCGAGTTCACTTGTCAGCACCTGCTCACGTGCACCCGATCTAGCACATGCGTACGACCTGCGATAGCTTCCGCCGAGTGAGCGTGGCCCAGCCCAACGCCCGCGCAGCCCAGGCCCAGCATGCTTGCTGCACGCTCCTGCTATCCTTTTGACTTTAAACCCTAATTTTTTGAGTTTTCTTGTGTTATTTTGGTCATTTTACATTATTTTAGCGTTAACTTAATATTTGTGTATTTAAACAAGTGTAAGACACCATTTGTAAGGGGACTTTTGATGAATTAAAATTTGAGGGCTTTTAGTTTGTGAGGTTTTTCCTTTTTATCTTCTTTACGAAGAACTTGGTCTCTTCATGCATTCATCTTGAAAGATCAGGCTTTGATAGCTTTGGTTCAAACAACCAGTTTGGTTAGAGTCAAGCTACTCTTCTGATAACTCTGGTTCAAGTCGACAGGTTTGGCTAGGGTCAAGTTCTTTCTCTGATCTTGATTCGTAAAATGATCACTTGTCAATTTCGTGTTTGTTGTTGGGCCTAGGGTTCCTTAATACCCTAGGTTTGCATTAGTTGGTATCAGAACGTTGACTCAAATGAATTCAAGGTGCTATCTTTGAATTTATTGTTATCAATTTCTTCACTATCTTTCTTTGTTCTTTTCAATTATCTATATAAAAAAAGTTCTTTCATTTCTTTCGACTATCTTGATCTTTTCGATCCTCTATCGTTGTCAAGTTTCTTTATTTTGGTCTTTTCATTCATCCATTCAAAAAAATGTTGATCCTTTCGATTATTCTTCAAAAAAAAAAGTTAGCCTTGTATTTAAAAATTTTGAAAATTCAAAAAAAAAAAAAGGAAGGCATAGTCAAAAAAATTTTGAAAATACCTCATTAGATACATCTCAAAGAGTACAATTTACATATCCAATCTCTGGTCTATTTCTGTCACTTGTCAGAAATTTTTGGGAAAAAGTTTCCTTTTTGGGAAAGTGATTTTTAATCAAGTTTGGAAAGTTGGATTAAAAGTTTGAATTTTTCTTGATTTATGTTTGATTGAAAAAAATTTCCTTTTTTCTTGATTGAGTTGCTCCGTAAAGATCTTAAAACAGGGAACGAGTGGTAAAAGGCAAGAGTGTGAGCCTATTATTATAAAAGTCACTCGAGAGCAAACACGAGTTGGAGTGATCATTATTCGAGTGAAACACGTGAGTGAGCGAGAAAGGACGTTTACTTTATGTACCTCTATTTATCGCAATTTAATTTATTGTCATTTACTTTACCGCAATTTACTTTACCGTAATTTGCTTTACCAAAATTTACTTTTTTGCATTTACTTTATCGCACTTACATTCTGCATTCAATTACTTTCCTTTTTGCTATTTTATTTTAATTTACCTTTCGGTCAATGCTTGTAATTTCTTCTCTTTACATCCACTTGCTTGTATTGTTAATCCAACATCATGAGTAAAAGTGGAGAAGACACAAATGTTGACATGGGAATGTTCAGGAGGGATATGCAAGGCCAATTCAAGCCCTCAGTCAAAAGATGGATCGTTTGGAGACAACAACATCAACACATGATCAAGAAAGGAGAAAATTTGAAATAGGAAAGTTTGAGGATGAAGTAGTAAATAGCCAAAGGAGAAGAGATTTCCCTATAGATAGAAAGGATAGTAGCTTGAACAACATAAATGAAAATATACCACCTTTTTAAGGAATCAGCGATCCGCAGACTTACCTAGAACGGTAGCGTAAAGTGGATCTCGTATTTGGATGCAAAAATTTCTCAGAAGAAAAGAAAGTCAAGTTGGTCACTTAAAGTTCACGGATTATGCAAGCATTTAGTGGGAACAATTGTTAAGGAATCAAAGGAGATATGGAGAATCACCAATTCAAACTTGGAAAAGCATGAAGGCCATCATGAGAAAGAGTTTTGTTCCATTGCACTATCTTAAGGGATTAAGTCGAAAATCACAAGTTGATTTCGAGAAGCTTTATGAGTCTTGCTTGAAGAAGAAACCAATCCCCGCAACACCATTGAATTCTAAAGAGATGCATGATGATCCAAATGAAGTAAGTCAAGGGAGTAACCTCATCCAAGAAGATAAAGGAAAATAGAGCAATAAAATACAGCAACAAGTGGAAAGAGGTACGCAAGAGGAAAAGCTTGAACTTGGGGAAGTTGAAAAAAATTTGGAAGTTGGAGAAATAAACATAATTAAAAAGTAAAAAGGCGAACGTGAAAAAGAAACAAAAGAGCCATAGAGAGAAAAACTGAAATTAAAGTGAGCAAAAAAGGCAATGAGGAAGAAAAGAATTTGGAGGAAGAGAGAGTAAAATCCGAGAGAGATACGAAGAAAAAAAATAGGGGGAGAGGAGGTAAAATCTGAGGGAGAAAAGGAAAAAAAAAGGAAATTAGAGTGATTAGAAATAGTGAGGAGAGTAGAGAGTTGATTTTACCTTTGTGCAAAAATATTTATTTTTCCTCCCATGAGCAAACTTCTTTCTAGTGTTTGTTTCACCTATTTTGCAAGGTTATAAAGACATACATTCGAAGGAGTTACCAAAGGACATAACACCACTAAGGAGGATTGAAGATATGTGGAAGGAGTACATCAACATGTATCTATATGTCATTAACAAAGGTAAGGACATTGTGGTTAATAACCCGTTGTCAAAAGGGTATGTTTTCACTCTTTAAACTAAGTTATTGAAATTTGAGAATATTAAAATTTGCAAGATAAAGACTTAAGTTTTGGAAGATTTTGGATTAATTGTGAAAAATTTACATGTGTGGATTTTATTGGGAAGTTTTGGATAGTTTGTGACAAAATGGCATGTGTAGATTTCTATAGAAAATTGTGAATTTTTTATGAAAAATTTACATTTGTCAATTTTTATGAGCCTAAAGAATGTTTATATAAGAAAAATACATTGTGTGCTTAAGCATTATCTTTATGAATTGATATTTGGTATCTTTAAGATCTTAGATGAACTACATGGAGCATGCATGATTTTTAGTGTTGAATTGAAAAATACATATTACCAAATTCGAATTAAAAAAGGTGATAGTTGGAAAATTGTGTTTAAGATTAAACATGGATTTTATGAATGGTTATTTATGCTATATGGATTATTCAATAATCCTAGTAGTTTTAAGATAGGGATGAATTATTTGAATAAATCTTTTATTAGAGGTGGCTAACGAGCCGAGCTGGCTGAGCCGAGCCTGGAAAAGTTTGGCTCGTCGAGCCTGTCGAGCTTAACGAGCCTGCCGAGCCTAACGAGCCAACCGAGCCTAACGAGCCTTAACGAGCCGAGCCTAATGAGCCAAATATACATAAATAATAATATCTTATATAAATATATTATAAATTATTTTCAATATTATACAATTTCCAACTATAATAAACATTTATTATTATAATGTAAAAATACTATAATTAATAATTTAATTGAATAAATTACAATAATTGAATAATTTAATTGAGTCTTCAAGTCCAAGTTGTCTCCCCTCCCACGCATCTCCAGTTCTGCTCCAAAAATTTCAGATCAGAGCTCATTTTTGTTTTCCTTGGTCATCTTCTTCTTTGAAAGTTTCTGATGAGGATCGAACCCAGGTAACAAATTTATTTCATAGAAAATGGATGGAGTTTCGCGCCGCTGCCATGGCCGCTAGATCAACCCTTAGAACCGCCACGATCAGAAGCGCTACCGCATCAAGACTCGCAACTGGAGCCAAACCCAAACCAGCGTGCTCACTGTTTGGTATTCCCAAACAGAATACTATCTCCTATTGCCGAGGAGCTTGGCCTTCGGGAGTTCTCGCCTTCACGCGAGACGCCGACGTGGACTGGAGAGTGGAGCCTGAAGGGGCTCGCGGGGCCCGACCAGGTAACTAGCGGGTGGGCTCACCGGGCCAGCCCGCCAGGCTCGCGAGTCGGCCCACGGGGCAGGCTCGCGAGCCGGCAATTTCGGGATCGGCTCGGCCCACCTACCGAGCCCGGGTCGAGCCCGCCCGTTAGCCAACCCTATCTTTTATTGGGAACCTTGCTATTTAATGCTTTGATGATGATGTGGATTATAGCAAAATTGGGGAATCATATGTTGAATGCTTGGATTTAATTTTTGTTACTCTAAGATAAAATCAATTATATGATAACTTGAAGAAGTGTATACCACATGATGTATTACACATTACTCATCTCTTGAAATTAGTCACGGCTTTAATCTTTCAATTTCATTAGAAGTTTCATCTTTACTTACTAATGAGTTTGCTACTCTTGACTGAGAGAAAGATATATTTGCCATTCAACCACAAGGAGATGGTTCATTTCAAGTCTTGGAGCACATTAATGACAACATTTAGGAAGATGACCTACCAAGTGTAAACGGTAAGACTAATGCTTCTTTAAATACTATTAAATTGTCTTTGTATGATGTAGGCAATTTGAGGATGAATCTCCTCAAATAAGGGAGGAATGATGTGATCCGAAAAACCTTCAAAGACCAAGGTTCCTTAGGAGACAATGGAGGCCCAATGATTAAAGCAAAGACAAAGAGGGTAAAGAAAAAATCACAAATTTTTTGTGGGAGAAGACCAAGAAAAGGAGCCCAAAATCCATGATCTTAAGACTTTGAAGAGCTTCCTAAGCATTGGAGGAGAGATAAACGAGGAAATACAAGTCAAATGATGCAAAAGGAGACTATTTTTCCAAAAGGCCCGAAGGCCCACCTGCAGCGCGTGCATCTAATTAGCAGCCCAACGCGTAACCCAGCGCCCGTGCCCAACACAGACAATTCTTCCCGCGTGCCAACCCGATCCAGCTTAGCGGCTCGACAAGGTGCCCATCGTCTCCCGGCTAGCGCCCCGTTACTACACCTCGTCACCGCGCGCATCCCGCAATATCTGTGCTAGTCAGTATGCCCCGTCAGCTGCCCACGCCCGATCCTACCCAGCCAAAGTGCGCCCATCAGCACTCGCACGCGCTCACCCGATTAAGCCTAGGAGCGTGTCCCATGCCTGCTTCCTCACTGTGCATGTGGCCCAACCTAGTGCACGCATGGCCCAGCCCAGTGCACGCGCCAGCTAGGCCCAGCGTGCCTGTTGTACGGCCTCTTCGTCCCTCCGACTTTAAACTCTAATTTTTTTAGTTTTCTTGTGTTATTTCAGTCATTTTACATTGTTTTATAGTTAATCTAATCTTTGCCTATTGAAACAAGTGTAAGACACCATTTGTAAGGGGACTTTTGATGAATTAAAATTTGAGAGCTTTTAGCATGTGAGGTTTTTCTTATTTATCTCCTTTATGAAGAACTTGGTCTCTTCAAGCATTCATCTTGAAAGTTCAGGCTTTGATAGCTTTGGTTCAACCAACCAGTTTGGTTAGGGTCAAACTGCTCTTCTGATAACTTTGGTTCTAGTCAACAGATTTGGCTAGGGTCAAGTTCCTTCTCTAATCTTGATTCGTAAGACAATCGATCCGCTGTCAATTCTGCATTTGTTGTTGGGTCTAGGGTTCCTAAATACCCTAGGTTCGCATCACTCAGTATCAAACTACTTAACTTAAAGAATTTTAAATCTAATAAACACATAATTAAAACAACACGCAAACACACTACCATACATCATCGAACAATAGCATGATCAATAACTTAACTTAATAATCTAGTAAATGCAAACATCAAACAAGTCTTAACTCTAGTGATGTAAGCCCCAAAGACCAAACACATGCAATATCACTGACCTGGCGGATTTAGGGAGTTTTAGCACTTTAACAAGCTCTTTGATGCAAACCTAGGGTATACGAACCGTAGACCCAATAATGTACGTAGAAAAATAACGGATCATCTCACGAATCAAGATCAAAAGGGTGGAACTACGACCCTAGTCAAACCTGTTGACTAGAACTGGAGTATTCTGAAAAGAACCTTGACCCTAACCAAACCTGTCAGCTAGAACCAAAGCTATCAAAAGGTTCATTTTTTTCAAGAATCCACTTGAAGAGATCAAGTTCTTTGCAAATAACTCAATAGAAGAATTCTGCCAAAAGCAAAAGCTTTAATTTTTAATTTGACAAAAGATTTTAATGCATTGTTTCTCATATGTTTTTATATGCTAAAATTAATTAAACCTAACCCTAATAAAATAATAAAACCTAAATTTAAAGATAAATTAAAGTATTAAACTAAAATAACTCAAAGCTGGTAAAGGATGGCTGCTGGTGTGCACAGACATGGAGGGTACTCGCTGGGTGCATGTGCTGGTGGGCCGGTGGTCGCACATGGGCTATAGGCATGGGTGGGCTTTGGGCAATGTTGTTGGGCTAGGCATGCTGAGCTACATGTTGTTGGATGATGAGGCGCATTGTTAGAAGTGGTTGCTAGGCTATGAGAGATGGGCTACAGAAGGCGAGCTCTCGAAAAGATGCGAGGGCTGAATATCCTAGGTCGCGAAGAGGTGTGCTATTGAAAATGGTTGCTGGGTCGTGCACTGTCAGAAGGGGTGTTGGGCTACGCTAGAGATGGGCCAGGGTGAGTCACGTTGGTCGTTCGGACAAGGGTGCAGGAATGGCGAGATGCGCGCGCTGATGGGGCGCGGTGATAGAGCACGGGGAATTGAGGACGTCCATTGGCGATGCATGAGTCGGTGAAATGACATCCGTTGGCTCGCAGGTAGGTGAAATGGACATCCCTTACGGTGCAACGAACGTCCTTTTCTTGTTTGTGTGGTTCTTGATTCGAAATTATGAGGGAAAGTGGAAAAGAAGTGAACATGAATTTGAGAACGTGTATGAGGGCTATGCAAGACCAATTGTAAGCCCTAAATTTGAGTATGGATCGATTAGCCACACCAACTCCTACCAATGGTCGAGAAAAGAAAAGTTTTGAAAGAGATTTCTGTATGGATAGGAAAGATGGTGGTTTGAGCAACATAAAGGAATGTATACCACCTTTTCAAAGAAAAAGAGACCTAGAGACTTACCTATAGTGGGAGCGTAAAGTGGACCTTATATTTGTATGCCAAAGTTTTTTGGAAGAGAAGAAAATCAAGTTGGTCACCTTTAAGTTCACAGATTACGCAAATGTATGGTGGACACAATTATTAAAGGATCAAAGGCGATATGGAGACCCACCAATTCGAACTTGGGAAAACTTGAGGGCCATCATTAGAAAGAGGTATGCACCTTCACACTATTATAAAGTAATCAAGGTTGAAAGAGATCTCAAGCAAAAAGGAGAAACATGATAAAAGAAGAGACTTTATGCTCTTCGTCGGCATGGAAATTCAAGGTAGACAAAAAGGTGCATAAAGTTGAACAATTTGATTTTGAGAAACTTTATTGGTCTTCTTAGAAGAAGAAACCAAACACCAGAACCACATTGCGTTCTAAAGAGGTGAATGAAGATCCGAAAGAAGTAAAGCAAAGAAGCAATGTCAACCAAGAAGGCAAGATGACCGAAAAGAGAAATGATGAGAAACACTAGATTTTAGTGATGAAAAAGGAAAAGAGAACAATAAAGTGGAGCAAAAAATTGAAAGAGGTACACTAGCGGAAAAGTTTGAAATTGAAGATGAAAGGTGTGTAAGTAATGCCACGACTTGAGGAATCTAGCAATATAGAATTGGAAAACTCCATAAAAGAAGAGTTGTTGGTCACAAAGAAAGTGTTAAATATATAAGTCGAGGAAGTAAGCAAAGATCAAGAAGAGATTGCCAAAGAGTCCCAAAATTGCGCTAAATCAAAAGAAAGAAAAGAAAAATATGATTGTGGAGTAGTTGAAAAAGATTTGGAGTTGGAGTAATAAATAGAATTGAAAAGGAAAAAAGGTGAATGTGAAAAAGGAGATAAAAGAGCCAAAGAGAGAAAAGCCAATAGAGAAGTGAGAAAAAAAAAAGGCAAGGAGGAAGGAAATAAATTGGGGAAAGAGAAAAGAAAAACTGAGAGAAAGAAGGAGAAAAACAAATAGTGGGAGAGAAGGTAAAATCCAAGGGAGAAAGGAAAGAAAGGGAATTGGAGTGTTTAAAAAGAGGGAGAAAAGTAGTGAAGTGTTTTCACTTCTATGTCAAAATATTTGTTTTACCTCCCATAAACTAACTCCTTTATTATTAGTGGATATTTAATTTATTTTAGAGGATTATAAAGACAAACATCCAAAGGAATTACCAAGGGACATAACACCACTAAAGGGGATTGAACATCCGAGGATGGAGTTCATCAAGGTGTGTCCACATGACATTCACTACAAAGGTAAGGACATTGTGGTTACCAACCTTTTGTCAAAAAGATATGATTTAACTCTTCAAATTAAGTTATTAAAGTATGAAAATATTAAAAATTTGTGTGATAATAACTTAGAGTTTGAGAGAATTTGGATTAATTGTAGAAAATAAGCATGCATAGATTTTTATAGAAAGTTTTGGATTGATTGTGAAATGATTGCATGTTTCAATTTGTATATGCATAAAGGATTATTACTTGAGAAGCATACATGTTTTGTTCCTAAGTATTATCCTTATAAATTGTTAATTGATATATTTAAAATCCTAGATGAACTATATGGAGCAACCATAATTTTTAAGTTTGATTTAAAGGATGGATATTGGAAAATTATGTTTGGAAGTAAGCATGGACTATATGTTTGGTTAATTTTACTATATGAGTGGTTGATTATACAATGTTTAATAATTGATCTTTCTAATATTCTTATGGGATTGATGAGTCATGTGATTAAATTTGTTATTGAGAAAATTGCTATTATATGTTTGGATGAAGATTTGGAATATGATAAGATTGTAGAATCACATGATGAACATTTGGATTTAAATTTTGTTATTTTAAGAGAGATTCAATTATGTGATAATTTGATGAAATGCTTACTTAATGTTGAGTTTACATGTGTCTTAATTGTTCATTATCATACATGTTACTTACCATTTGACATTCATAATGAAAAACACAAGTTGTCATTCAATGAAGTTGTTAGAAAGTGTAAGTGTTTTAAGTTAGAATTGAAGAATACTTATTGGAAAGTTGCGTTTATACTTAAACATGAATGAATAATTATGTTTTATGAATTATTTCATGTTTCTAGTGTTCTTATGATAATGGAGGATTGTGTTCTTAAGTATTCTTTGGGGAAAATTGTTATTGAATGCTTTGATGATGAAGTGGATTATAACCGGTTTGATGAAAAACTTGTTGAGTTTTATGTCTTTTGAATGTTATTTATTTTGTGTATCACTCACCATTTGCTAATATTATTAGAGATAAAGAAAAGATTGTCATTTATCGAATGCATATGTTGTAACGACCCGAATTTTTGTAAATCTTTGAAAATGTGTGAAAATTTGAAATTTCCTTTTTAAACCAAATCAGAGAGCGCCTAAGTCCTGATCGCTACCAACCGCTCATAAAACTCATTATGAAAACCTCATTTATAAAACTATGCAAAAGCGTAAATAAAAATCGTTTGTTTAAAACTTCGCAGAAGCGTAAAGAACTAATTTAAAGAAGAAATACTAAACCGTTGAATTACCACCTTTTTATAAATTTACTATTGGATCGAATTACAACATTTAAAACTTAACTAAATGAAAACGGTTTCTCTTTTACCCATTTCATATGTCTAGCCAGCCACGAGCTCCCTCACGCGTACAAATCCATCATCTGTTGCCTTTATAATCTGATTATTATCTTTTACTACTCCTAGTCTGTGCACTCCTCATAGCGTACTAGTACGTACATCTACACCACAAGCAACTGTAAGCCCGAAGGCTTAGTAAGGAATAAGGGTTTAATGCATATGAATGCCACTCTTTAGTCCATTTTGGAATGGGGGCCACCCAAACCAATCCTTTCATTAAGTCATTAATCCATTTATTACTTTACTAAATCTTACTTTAATCCCTTGGGATCCATTATTCTATTGATCCCTTGGGATCCATTATTCTATTTTTCCATTTTTCCATACTCATACTTCGAGCTGGAATTGGGAGGTTTTTCTCTTGCAATGACACAGTGGTCGGACCTAGCTTTTTTCCTCACATCTAGAATTCTTGTATCCTATGAGGGAGGGCCTATGCCTAGATCGCAGACTAGATCTGCTACCCATCCACTCCCAATTCCCTTTTCTTCTTCCTTTCTTAACTTTTTACCTCACTTATGCATGCTTACTTACCACCACCAAGGTGGCACTCCCTATACTTTCTATTAGCATGATGCATGAACATACATTCTCAACCTAACGTGATGCATGATGTTTCACTACATAACATTCATCGTAATTGAAGTGCACATATAAGCAATTGAAAGCAATTTGAAATTAAAAACGCATAAAATAAGGAACAGAAATTGAAAGCACACGACAATTAATTGATGTACTTGGCAGAGAACAAGTATAGAGGCAACGAACATTAAAGGAAATAGTGAATCATGAAACAGTACGACGTCAAGTATAACATGCACAACATACTTTTAATTAACATGCTAACTCTTCTAGTTGATTTCCTAGTCCATTTACATGCTTCCTATAGTTATTTCTAGACGTGTAGCTACTTTACTTAGTTATCCTGCTCAAGTCAATAACTTTAATTAATTGTTCTAACTAATTAACATGCTCTATTTTTCACCTTAGTCGCTTATGCTAGTTCATTAACAAGCTCAGCTTTTAATTAGTTAGTTATGCTAGTCGATTAACATGCTTAGTTTCTAGCTAAGTTGATCATGCTAGAGGATTAGTTATACATGCTGGTAGTTATTTATTAGTCCATTTTACAAGCTCTCTCCTTATCCATTTCTAATTAGTTAACAGCCGAGATGGTTGACTATCATGCTTGCGTAAGTGAACATGCTAATTGATTAATTACATGCTTTGATTATCATTCCTAGTTCAATTTACATGCTTGAGTTCAATGAACTATTTAGCTAGGTTGACATGCTCTCTAGAGGATTAATTAATATGCTCAAGGAGTGAACTATCAGTTAATTAAATTAATTGATTAACATGCTCCATAATTAATTCTATTTATTATCTAATTAATTAACCTAGTTAATTAGCATGCTTGTTGACTATTTAATTAACTACATGCTAAGATTAGCTATCACGCTCAATTAATTAACAATTAACTAATTCGATTAACCAATAAGCATGCTGGTATGATCTTTGTAAATTGTGCTAGTAAATTTAACAAACTCTAATCAGATTTGTATATTCGAAGAAGGATCACAATTATAATAAATCAGTCATCCATATACAGAGGGATTTAAATAACAGCAACTAAAAGGAAGAGCAACAAGTATAAAAATAAATTTCATACACTAAGGCTATCTCCTTTCTCATCCTATCCTCACGTACCTTTCTCCTCAACATTCTATTTCACATCTATTTCACTGTAACCCACTCAATACTACACAACAAAACTTAACTAAGGCATACAAGATAAAACATATAAGCATAAAGGAAATTTATCACCTAAACTAACCAACAACAATAATCAGAACTAATTCAGGAAAGCCATCATCTATCAATAACTACTCAACAACTAAAATGGGCATTTAAAGACAAATACCATACATTAAGCCTTTAAGAACACTAACATTAAACTCACACACCCTAGCTTGTGGTGCAGGGCCTCCTCTGGCCAAGACACCCTTAGTCCCTTACCAATTTTTAAGACTATAAAAACTAGGGACAACTCTCCTCACGGCAGTTCTAGTTCTAGCAGCTCACAGAGCTTCACCACTTCACTCCACTTTTCTCCACTCACATAGCTCACCCCTCACACTCTCATAGCACACACCTCACTCACACACACTCTTCCTCCCTAGAACTCTCTCTCTCCCTCTCTGAACTCCTCACCCAGGAAGAAGAATGAAACGAAGGGAAATGAGAGGGAAGGTTATTACCTAGAGAGACACAATGATTGCCTAAGGTAGAGATGAAAATTGCTGGAGGCAGGGGAGGCATCAAGCTACAGCATAGGGGGCGACTTCGTCGTCCATGGAGGGGGAGTCGATTTCCTTGTCTCCCACGAGCACATTTATTTACTAAACAACAAGGATTTCTAATTATTAACCCTAAATTTATGCAGAATTGGGTCATTTCGGACGTGTGTGAACACATAGGTCTCGTTCGCATTCGTCCGCAAAGCTAAATTTCACAGGCTAAAACTGAGACCTCGGACAGGAATATGCGTCCCTATCTTGTCCATACCGTCCACAGGTGAGTTTCGGATGTGGAATGGCATCTGCACTAGCGTCCGCACTATCGTCTGAAAGTGTACTAAAATCGAACAGAGGCAAATCGGATGATACTTTAACTCGTCCACATCCGTCCGCAGTCATCCAAAATTGTCCAAGATAGAACAGATTCGATGCGGATGCAGGCTTCCTCATCCGTATCGTCCGGACCCTCGTCCACAACACTACGACATAGTGTACTCAAGATGTCAAATCATGTTGTGAGTCTCGTCCCAACTTTTCTCTGTGTGTGCAATGTGAGTGCAAACGATGTTAGCCTTTTTGGTAGGCTAAGTTGCATTTTGATGATGACTAAAATATTGGTTAATTTAATAAATCAATAAGTTATATTTTGTATTACACTTTGTATTTATCGGATATTATTCGTATCGGTTTATAATTATATTTATATCCGTGTTTATTGGAAATACCCTCAAAATGAGTATTATTAATGTGCTAACAAGTTTACTTGAGTCCATGTAGAGTAGCATATCATTTTGAGACTCAGTATAGTTTAGGGTTTATTTTGGAGTGAGGGGAGAGTCGTTCGAAAACTATCTAACCCAATTGAAAGTTCAGGGTCAAATTCATCATCAAAAGTTCAGGGTCGAATCTGTCACCAAAAGTTCAGGGTCAATTCTATCACAGTGCAGTCCAGAGATTTCGGACGATGAGGATGACAGTCAGGCGCAAGAGTGCATCCGGAAACTCAGCCTGGAGTTTTCGGATGCACGCGAACGACTCAGACGCACGAGGACGATCCTGTTTTGAGTATGTTTTTTTTCTGGGTGACTTTTCGGACGAAGTAGACGGATCTCGAACGAAGAATCCGCTCTGAAATCTCCAGATTTTGCCAACGGACAGATTTTCAACGGACGGATTTCAACGGCTATTTTCCAATGGCTACATGCGGACGTCCTAAATCAGATTAAGGTCGTTCAAAAACTCATTGCCTATAAATAATGGATCACTCCAAGCTCTCCACACCGAACCGAGAATCGTGGTGAAGCCCTGCCAAATTTAATATGCGATTCTAATAACTGTGAGCTATTATTGTAAATCCAATTCTCCCCAACACATAAACTTGCGAGTTATATTCGGGAGAATTCAAATTAATTAGATTGCGCTTTAATTTTCATACTCCTTTATTATTGTGCTTGATTATAAAGGGTGATTCCCTGAGAAGTCATCGAAACACTCTAAATACTCATAGGTTAGATTGAACGCCCGTAGGTTCAATCATTGGGTGATGCCCCGCAATAGTCAAACATTGGGTGACGCCCCGCAATAGTCAAATTTAGGGTGACGCCCCATAAGAGTCAAAGGTTGACGACCTTAGAATTAGGCAAGGATGATGCCCGTCGTAAGAGTCAATTTGTAAATGGTTTTATTGTCACTCGTAAGCCAATTGCTTAGTGTATCTCCAAGTGGAACTTAGAGCGCGTACGTAGGCGAGTTTGCCGAATCGTGTAAACAAATATTGTGTGTAGTTTTCTAACCCTTACTCTTTACATTAGTACATATATTTGTTATTGATATTTTAATTATATGCATTAAATCATTTAGGGTTATTAGAGATTAAAATATCGCACGAAAATATTAGAAATGCTATATTCACACCCCCCCCCCCCTCCTCCTCTATAGGCGTATATCGATCCTACAATTGGTATCAGAGCGGGTATTTAAATTTTTGTGTGATATTTTGTTGATCATGCACATTGCGATAATTTGTTGAATTTCATTGTTGAAATTTACTTGAATATCATTGATTTAAAGTTATATACATATACATGCATATTATGGATTCCAACATGTACAAATTAGGACACTCCACATATATACCTCCACATTTTGATGGTAGTAATTATCTTTATTGGAAGTGTAGGATGAAAGTTTTTATACAATCCATTGATTATAAGTTATGGAAAATGCTTGAAAAATGAATAACTCTTCCTAGACCATGTTGTGATTTCAATGATATAGATAAGTATAATTGGAACTTAAACGATAAAGCTATGAATATTTTATATAGTGGATTAAGTAAAAATGAACTCGATAAAGTACAATCATGTGTTAGTGCCTTTGATATATGGAAAACACTTGAGCTAACACATGCAAGCACAAATCAAAGAATTAGAAGCGAAGAGAGCTCATCCTCGGAAAAAGAAGAGGAAGAGGCCAACGTATGCTTCATGGCCAACGGTATTGAGGTAAACGACTATTATAGCAATTCGGATTCTAATAATGATGATGATGATGATTTATTCAATGAATTGCTAGATAGTTTTAATGAGCTTAATGATAAATATAAAGTGTTGAAAAATGAGAAAAACGATTTGATCAAAAAACATGTTATTTTGAATAAATCTCTTGATGATCAAATTGTTAAATTGAAGAGTATGATTCATATTTCTAATACCTCTTTTAAATCTCTTGAGCATGATAGCAGTAACTTAAAATTGATGAATGATGGATTAACCTCTACTATCAAACATAATGAGCATGAAATTTGTGATTTGAAAAATCGGAATGATGAATTGAATATTTATATCAAATCATGTGAAGATGAGATTAGATCCTTGAATGCTAAATCTAAATATATTTTTGATGCTAATGCTAAAATTAAATCTCTTGATATTGATGTTTGTGAATTGAAAGCTAAGAACGATGACTTGAACTCTATAGTGCTTAAATTCACAAATGGGAGAAAAAATTTAAATATTCTTTTAAGCAATCAAAGGGTTACTTTTGAAAAGGCCAGAATTGGCTATGAACCCTTTGCAAAGAAAAAGAATTACAATAATTTGTTTGTTAGTTCAACTACTTGTAATTCTTGCAATAGTTTAGGACATAAATCATTTTGTTGTCCATTAAAATTGAATGCAAATGTTATTTCTAAATTTGCTTATCCGTTGAACTTGAATTCTAAATTTAACTCAAATCTAAATTCTAAATCTACTTTGAATTCTAAATTTGTGTGGGTTTCTAAAGGAACCAAACCCTTAACCAATGGACCCAAAATAGTTTGTGTATCAAAGAAATCGACTTGATTTGTTTTGTAGGTTGGAGGTTCTCCCAAGGAGCTTAAAAGGGAATTGGATACTTGAATATCTAACACAAGGGGAGAAGCCTCAAGAATGCCTCCAATGCTTTAAAAAATGGAAATTAAACTATGTGGAGGCACACATTTCCTTTTTAATCGATTCAATTTGATTTTTGATTTTGATTTTGGATTGAATTGGTAGATATCATGGATCATGAATTTGGATATTTCCTCAATTGGTATCTACATTTGAATTGTCTATAATCTTACTTGAATTGGCTTAAATTTGCTATTTGATTCTTGAGTTTATTTAACTTTGATTAGTGGAACATTTTCTTGGATTAATTGTTAGCTTTATCTTTTTATATATATAGGTTGAAATGTGCTTTATTCATTCAATTAGTATTTTGATGAATGGTTCCAACAATTGGATTCTAAATTGCATATCTTTGAAAGAGTGTTGGATGTTTAATTTTGTTGATTTAGGATTGCATTGAGATAAATTGATTTTGTTTTTGGAGTGAATGGATAGATATCATAGGTTGTATATTTGGTTATTTCTTCATTTGATATCTAGGAATTGAGATGTCTCTATCCTTTCAATCTATATTTTGATGGTTTGTATTCCAACAAATTAGTCTCTAAATTGAACATGCTAATGCAAACATTAGATTGTTGGATGTTAAGTTGGATGATTGTTTGGAATAAATTGCTTTATCTTTTTGAGAATATACTTCTCCCATGAATTGAAATTAGCTTGATATAAGGGGAGAAGAGTAGAAAATTTGTTAATAATGATGTTTTGTTGATTTCTCCCTTGAATTGAATTTGAATAATGAAATAGGGGAGAAAATAGAATTGTATTGAAATCATTGACTTGTTTTGAAATGTTGATTTCAATTATAGTCTTAGATAGATTTTGCTTCCGTTAAGCCACACTTTGATGTTTCTCTCTTGTTTTTAAATTGATTAATACTAAAAGGGAGAAAAATAATTTTGTATAGAAATTATTAATTTGTTTTCAAAT
>JAJTVF010008448.1:0-14850 GCA_022433065.1 Begonia loranthoides
ATAATTGACACTGCCTTGTTTTACATAAACACCTAAGTTAGTTCACTGGTTTATTGGTTACTTTAAATGCTCAATTAGAACCTAGATAGTTAAATAAATAAATTCTGTGCCTTAAGATGAACTTCCATGTGAGAAATTGTGATTAAATTGGTTGTATTTTATTGTATATCATTTGTCTGTTTTATTTTGTGGCACTCATGCATCATCCTAGGGCTTATGAATTCTTTACATGTTATGTGTCATCATAATATATGTAAATAGGTGTGTGGGGGTTCAGGTGATCGGTGACACTTCCATACGGTATTATTCCTCCCACGTAGGGAGTGGTAGGTTTAGAGTTAGCTACGTGGAAGCTGGGTTCACCTTTACCCTGTTCTGAAACCCACAACGTCTTTAACAAAAGCGAGGATATCGGTATGTGAAATACCCCCGGGGATATATCTCCCTGCCGGAGTGAAATGGTACAGCCACATGACCCTGAGAGTATTCCACCCTGATTTCCAGAAGAGATACGGCTCTCTTCTGTAATGCATTGTGTGGTCACGCATCATTCGCATTGCATTTAAATTCTGATTCTTGCTGGGTGTTAGGCTCATTGTTTTCCCCATAATGTAGGTATACGTACGAGAAATAGGTGAACAGGTCAAAGGCAGTTGACCAAGTATTTGCGCAGTGGATCTTGTGGCTGGTTGGGCTAATGAGCTTAAAGAGGAAATTATTTGTAAAAAGGGATTTGCAAATTACTTAATATTCTTTATCGTATTGTCTTAATTCCGCTGCTTTTCATAAAATGATTTTATTACTTCTGCTGCAATTTGATGAATGTTTTAAGTAAAGAGTTTTAACGATCAGGTTTTATAAAGAAATGCCTCACTCTGATTTTATAAAAGAAAAAGTTTTAAATTTCACGCGATTTTAAAGTAATAAAACCCGGGTAGTTACATGGATTATGCCGGTCAATCGACACTGAGCTAGTCAATCGCCGCGAATAAACGCCCTCCACATGCTTCTATTTTCATCAAATTTTATTTTTAATTCCTTAATTCCTTTAAATAATTATTTATATTCTTAAAATTCGAACATTAATAAAAACACCAATATCTCACATTTTCACTTAATTCAATAATTACATAAAATTAAATACCCAGAACATTACAGGATCGGTCGAGCAAATGCTCGACCGCTCCCACATGGTAAACATTTTCCCCTTGCCTCTGCCATTTAGTTCCCCTTTACACCGGTCGAGCAATGCTCGACCGCTCTAATGCGTAGGCTGAAAAATGTCAGTCGCTCCCTCTTCTTCTAGTCAATCGCTCCTTCTTCTTTCCTGTCAACCACTCTAGTAATACCCCTATTTTCTGTATTGGGATTTAATATGGATATTTGGAAAATAATTTGGTGTAATTGGATAATTGAAGATTTATTTGATGAGAAATTTAATTGGCAATTATTTGGATAATCATTGAGAATTTATTTGATAGAAAATTAATTTGGAAAATAGAATCGAAGAAATTAAATTGAACCATAAATTATCATCACACAATATTCAAAATAATTTGGGAAATTGGAAAGTGGGTCAATTAATATACGATAGGTATATTTGATAATTATATATTTATTAAAGAAATTAAAATAAATAAAATGAAATTAAGGTAAATGGATTAAGAATTAAAAGGGATAAAATAAAATGGGGAAATTGAAGAGAGGAGGTGGAAATGAACCGGTTTGGTTTGTTGATGGTTTGGTCCGAGTTGGATTTATCAATTAAAAGGGGCAAGGAAAGTAGGTATGTGGTTTTCTGAAGAGAGAGAGATGGGAGATCGAGAGACAGAGCGACGATTGAGAATCGCGTGACGAAGAGGGAGCTCGGGTGATTCTGCGGGAGGGAGAGATTCCCATCCTCGCGTGCTTGGGTTGTCGGTGTTGAACGAACGTGCGAGCATCGCCGTTGGTTTGCTGAATAGGGGAGCTAAGGCTCGGGTATGCCCGAGCTACTGGAGCGAAGAACAAATCGTGAAGCTACAATTTTCTTTGTGATTGTCTGAGGTAAACAACTCGATTGTTTGTGTGTTGTGTAATTCGATTCTGTAATTGGAAATTTGGTGGAAGAATCGGCAGAGGCTACCAATTAAATGGGCAGAGGCATTTATGAAGGGAATAAGAGGAGCAGTTGCGGAGAAAATTGAAGGGCTGTCGAAGGAGAAGGAGGAACAGGGGTGAACTTCTTGGGGAAGCTACTCTCAGGTTCTCAGGCATTCTTTAGGTGATTTTTTTCTCCCCTGTCGTTGGACAACTTTGATGAAGTGGTAATATGTTTGATGATAGTTTGTTATGGATTTTACTGAATATTGGAGTATGTGGATTTATGCCTCTGTTGATTGTTGCCAAGAGTGTGGATATGTTGGATGTATGCTCCTTGTTCCTTTGGGATTAATATTCTGTGATTTGTTGGGCTAATGGTCAAGGTTGGATTATGTGCCGTTGATTTTAGAATTTGTTTCTTGTTGCTTGCTGCGAAATGTTGGTTTAGAAATGTTATTATGGAATTTGATTTATGCTGTGTGCTTCTGTGATGTAACTACTACCTTATGAAATGATTAGTTCGTTTTAGAGATGTTTCTGCTATTTTTTGTTATTTTTGAATATATGCTACTGTGTTGGTTTGGTTACATGTTCTCTATGTCAAGTAAAAGATAATTAAGTGGTTTGTGCTTTGCTGCCGATTTGTGTTGTTGTTCGTTGCATTATTACGATTTAGATAAATGGAAAGATATTATCTTGGATAATACGCTCTATTTGATGGTACCCTGTTTGTTTGAATTTGGGTCATTATTGGATAATTATATTTTGAAAATTGGATTAAGCCATTATGCGTTAGCTTGGTAGATAAATGTTGAAGTTTCATGCCCTGTTTTGATATTATTGTTTGGCGTTGGTAAATATGGGTACATATTCTGTGGGTAGAATTATGTTAGTCTTTGCTGTGTGATTTGGACTAAACTATTAAGTTGGGTTATATCAATGAAGCGGTTTCATTTTGGAAATTCTAGTAAGTAATGTATAAGAATTTAGGGTATAAAAGACGATGAGACTAATAAGTTTCGTTTATTGATAATTATATGTTATTCATTTGTGAAGGTACTAAAAATGAAGGAAAAGATAAAGTTTAAGTGTTGAACGCTTTAAGCAATCGAGGTAAGTGATATGTGTATGTTTTGGTCTTTGAGGCCCTACATCGCAAGAATAGGATATGCATGTTAATTTGTTTACCGCTTTATTAGATATGGAGCATGTCTATCATTTTATGATCATGCCTATAGCTTTACGAGCATATTTATAGCTCTACTAGCATGTCTACAATTTTAATAGCATGTCTACCGCTTTATTAGCATGCCTATCATTTTAATAGCATATCTACCGCTTTATTAGCATGCCTATCGTTTTAATAGCATGTCTACCGCTAATAGCATGTCTACTATTTTAATTAGCATGACTATCGTTTTATCAAGCATGTTCTATGAATTGTATGTTGGGTGTTGTATTAGGTTCCTTTAGTTATATGATAGAGATTGTATGCATTCACGGTTTTCAAAGATTACGAAAATGGTTTTCATATACAATTTTGAAAAGGAAATAGAAATGAAAAGAAGTACGAACGAATGATTAAGAAAGATACGGTAAGAAATGCTCGACAACCCAAGTAATAGAAGATAAGGGTTCTTGTGGTATGGTAGGTCAAGCCTGACTCATGAACAAAAGAAAAGAAAAGATGAAGGTTTTTGTGATCAGGTAGGTCAAGCCCGACATAGGAACAAAAGAAAAGAAAAGATAAAAGAATTATGTGGTCCAGTAAGTAATGCCTGGCACAGAGACAAAAGAAAAGAAAAGATAAAAGGTTTATGTAGTCCAGTAAGTAATGTCCAGCACAAAGACAACAAAAAAGAAAAGATAAGTAAAGTAAAGAACATGAAAAGAGAAACGGATACTGATACGGGAACAGAAATGGAAACAGATACAGAAATGGTACGAGCATAGATACCTATACAGAAACAATAACAAAAATGAAAATGAAAACGAAAACGAAAACAGATACAGATACGGATACTAAAATAGATACAGGAACGGATACAAAAATGCGTATGATCATGGATACAGAAAACAGATAAAAAAATAGGAATAGAAATAGAAACAGAAAGAAAGGAATGAAAATGCAAAAGATAAAGGATAAAAGAATGAAAAGGAAAAGAGAAACTGCATACGGTTTTAAAGTGGCACAACATGTGCATCCATTTATTTAAGTATATCACTTACTAAGCGTTAGGCTCATTAGTTTATGTCTTACAAGGTAGGTACAAGCACGAGAGAAAACGATGAACAGATTAAGGAGTAGTTGATGAAGGATTTGCACGGGTGAGTCTTGTTGGTCGCTAGGCTAAAGAATGTAAAAGAGAAAAGAATTTTGTAAACAATAAGTAAAAAGTTTGTTTATTATTCTTTAAATGAATTATTTATGCTTCCACTACATTTTAACTAAAGAAGTTTCATAATTATAGTCTTCTGCTGTTTATAACAATTTAAGTAACGAATTTAAGAAAATGGTTTTTAACGATAAGGTTTTAAGAAAAAAAAACTCTAATTTCAACTTAAAAGGTTTTAATAAATATTTCAACTGTTTTTATAAAAGAAAAGAAATGTTTTAAATTTCACACAATTTTTTAAGGGCAAAAAAATTGGGTCGTTACAACTCCCACTTCTCAGTCACTTTCGCCACAACTTTCTTCACGCCACACTTCTCTTCTCTATCCTCTTTTGTACCTTAATTAAATTAATAATCCTGACATAACACTCTTAATTAATCCAACAATTTAATCACTATAAATACCCCACACAACTGTAATTATTCTCCAATTAATCCTCAATAATTATCACTAATTATTCCAAACTTATTACGTTTACCAAACTTATTTTTCAAAAATTCATAATCATTATTCTTAGTCTGTGCTTTATTCTAGGTATTACATTCCTCCTCTGTTATATAAATTTCATCCTCGAAATTTGCTCAACGTATGCACTCCCTTAAAACAACAATCAAAACAACTCCTTCCATCATACCATTAAACAAAACTTCTAAAGGTTTCCACGACTCCCATCTTTGCAAAGCATAACGACTTAGCAAAACACCAAATCGCATCCTGATCTTCCGACCGTCATATACATTTATTGCTAGAGAAAAGCCTTCATCCAAATTTCCTTCCCTTCGTTAGATAATGTGTGGCAAATGTAATATCCCAAATTTTTGTAACGCTAAGCACAAGGCTTAAGTGATAATTTTGGGATGATAGGAGCTGAATTGGACAATTTAGGATATTGGTCAAGAGAAACATATTGGAAGAAGTGAATTGTGATACCCCAGATAATATTCATAAGTAGCTTAAGGAAAGACATAGTTTATTGGAGAATGAGTTGATGATATTTGGAATTAGAAATGATGATATCAGGGCTGGATTAGTGATTGACAATTTGAGGTGATGAGTTGAAGCTTTTGTTTGAGATATTATTAAGTAGAGAAATTATATTTGGTTATAGTATGGTTGGGAAGAATAAGGTTGTTTATAATTAAGAGCATAATGAGTTTAGTAAAGAATAAGGTGGAGGAGAAATTGTGAATTATATATATATCCTAAATGTATAGAAAGATTTAGGTTAGGATAATATGAGAAAGTGAATTATGGATTATTAAGAGTATAATATTCATGTGATAATATTACTGAATTGTAATATTCATATGAATATTCTGGCAGCGATCGATTGGAAGAAACAGCGGTCGATTGTCCACTAAATGAATCAATCAACCAATTTTGAAGCAGCAAACGTTTTGGACGATTGGCGGTCGATCGCCCACTGAAATCGATCGACCGACATCATCAACCACTGATTTTTAAAAAGGAATCTACAATTGATTAACTGAAGGGCAGTTAATCAACCAAAGATGAATCGATCAATCGCCAAACGTAAGAGTCACCTGAAATGGAAACGCGTCACTGGAAGCTTCTGGAGTTGGTATTTGACGCGTCTGGATGCTGAAGGGTTGCCTCCTTTGGCCATCTGTCTTCACTAGGACGCTAAAGCAACAATGATGGTGGCTTATAAATTGTGATGGATGGATTGACGCTGAATGTTTTTGAAGAAATAGTGGGAACCTCTTGGCGGAGTTTTGTGAAAATAGCAGAGACAAGGTTTGTGAGAAAGACAAGAGGAATGAGAGTTTTATAGAGAAGGAAACCGTGAGAAGATATTCTATGATTTTTGACTGAGAAACCATGGCTGTGGTTTTTCAGGCAGTGAGGGATCTGTGATTTTGAGAGGAAGAAAGGACAATGAGTGAGAAGTTGTGACACCATGATGTTGTGCTGCTGTATTTGTTTTGGACGATAGAGAGTAGAAAGTGAAGCCGTTTTCGAGAGTCAGTTATGTAAGAGAGTTTAAAGAGAAAGAAGTTTATGTGTGGCTGAGAAGATATTAGTAAGGAGAACATAAAAGGTTTCTTGTGGCGGTTCCTGCCACTTTTGGATGCTGGAAAGCATATCTTTGCTCACGTTTCTTTAAGGATTTATTGTATGGAATAGTTCTGGCATTGTTGTTGATGAGTGCGTTCCTACATGAGAAGTATAGTGATAGGGTGGTTTCTAAATTATTTTATGCTATTGATAAATGTGAAAAAAATTGCTAGTTAAATTGTTTTACACTGTTGGATAGTTCTCCCAAGTTATAATATTGGATATATTAATTGGTTAGGGTTATATTTTGTTTGCTATTGGATATATCTCAAAATGGATTAAGCCACAATATGTATGCTAAGTAGAATCTAAGTATTAGGGTGATATCTATGAAGTTGGTTATTAATGTATGCTTCAGTTTATTATTGGTTATTATCTTGTGGAATAAATTGTTGAGATGAGTTGTAGGATAAGGTGGTTGGTGGAATAAATGGTTATGTGTGGAAGTGAAAGGAGTGGATTATATGTAACCGGATTTGTTAAGAGTAATGCTATGGAAAGAATTAAGCCCTGTTAAGTTGTAGTTGGGATAATAATAATCCTTGAAGTGTAACCTGCATATAGATGATAGTTTTTGGAGAATTGTTATTGATGAGTAAAATATTTATCTGATTGTGAATATGAATTGAGGAGAAGAAATTTAGGTGTTAACTCATTAATGCTAAGGACTCCATGTAAGTGGTACTGCATGTCTTTTGTCTGAAAGGGTCTATCACGAGAATTAGGGAGTGTTTGTTTACTAGATGTATAGGTTATGTTATATTTGGGAGATGTACTATTGAAGAGGTTACTCTCATCCAAATGTTAATAAACATGAATATGGTAATAAAAGTGCTATTTAAAGGAAATAAAAGACAGGTAAAGGAAAACTCAACAGTAAAGGAAAACTCAACGATAAAAGACAGATAAACAAAATAGAAAAATGTATGTGTTTTAAAGAATATTGTATGCGCACTTTTATTTTTATACTGCTTACTGAGCGTTAGGCTCATAGTCAGGTCCTATGATGTAGGTATGCATGGAATGGAGGATTGAGGCAGTTGATGAGACATTTGTACATTGCGGACATGGTGGTCGGTTAGGCTAAAGGCTTAGTTATAGTAATTATTTTATTAAGAAGGTTATTCAATTGTATTCCGATTCTTTTGGTTTTGTAAATACAAGTCTTTCGCTGTTGTAAAGGTTTTTAAGTTATAAAGTTTACATAGTAATTGTTTTATTAAGAAGGTTTTTGAATTGTATTGCGATTCTTTTGGTTTTGTAAATACAATTCTTCTGCTGTTGTAAAGGTTTTTAAGTTATAAAGTTTGCATAACTAACACCATATATTACATCCTTAAGATCCTTATACACAAAAACACTAATCTTACTCACCAAAATTTAGTCTTCATTTGCATCATTCAGTTTAAAAATTACCCTCAGTTCCACCATTTTCTATCCATTAAGTAAAAACTGGACAACCTTTGACCAAATGGCCACTCTCATTACTCTTAAACATTGCTTTGAGTTAGCAAGACACTCTCCAAAATGATTTCTTCTACTCCTTTGACACTACTTAGCTCTTGAAGATGTAGCATTTTCTCTCTGAAATTATGTGTCTCCATAATACACTCCTCATTTACTCGTGATTCACTTTCAATACTGTTCCAATTTGACAAAGTTGAGCAACTCCATCGTCTTTCTAGTCCTTGCAGCACGATCAAAACACCTCTCATAGAAAACTTCCTTAAACTTCTCCCTGAACTTCATGACTTGAAACTTAGCACACGTAAATTTCTTTTAACTTTCTATTGCCCTTCAACATTAGCGTATTCAAAAATACTTTTCACCATTTGTAATCATCCTTCTGACTCCGTTGGATCACAAACATCTCCTTCAAAACATGGTAGCTTTAGACGTTGAAGCCTTTAGTACTTAAAATCTTCGAGAACCGTCAGTTGTTAGTTTCTTTGTTCTTCTAATTCTCTACTTCTTTACATAGATGAAAACTGACGTTCCAACACTACCATTTGTCTACTACTCATTTCATCTCTTAGATCTCCGTGCTACCTTACTTCTCTTATCCTTTTGTTCTTATTCAACCAACATATTTCATTAAAACTTAATGACTTAGGTAACCCTGTCTTATCTTGTTCCCTCATCATTTCATTTCTATTCGACCAACAGAGTGTATTATAACTCTAATCATTGGCAAAATAGAACCTGAATGGTGTTAACTACATATTTAAGTTTCCACCATCTTAAGTGCAGGTAAAACAACATTAACTATTCAGCAACATCTACGTACATACCATGCAATTCTATCCTCTAAGTCCAAACAACTCTCTTTATTCAAAGTACATTCCTCGTCCTCTATCTAATCATTTGCAACTTAGGTAACCTCACCTAATTGTCTACTTAATTTAGTTCATGTAGGATTTGCTTTTCGGCTATCTTCTTTCCAATTTATAAAAATTTAGGCAGAGTCTCCCCCGTTTCTTTACTCCCCCAAAGCTAATTCACATTCATCCTGCACTTAAAACCCAAGTACTTCCAGTATTATCTATCTTTTATCATGTATGTCATTCAACTTAATTCAAAGAAACACATCATTTACATCCATACATACATCCAAAATAAAAAAAAAAGTGTATGTGCATCATCCTTATCTATATACAGTTATATTCAAGAAGAAAATTTATAGAAATGGCACTTACATTACATCCTTAATGCTTTTGTACACCAAAATACTAACACCATATACAAAACAAAACATATACACTGCATGTTTCACCTAATTCTTTCCCACTCACTACGACCCTATAGATTCACCCTTCACTTGCATACTCCAAGATCGAAAATATTCCTGGTGCAACTTATGCTGACTCTTTTACTAGCCTTGGAAAGTTCTTCACTAATTGCCCTTGCTTGCCACACTTAAAACACTGCCAAGTACTGACTCTACACTCACCGTAATGGTTTCTTTGACATTTAGGACACGGTCTAGCTTGAGGGGTTCTAACCAAAGCGGTATCTAATTCATTTCTTGCCCGCTTGTCCTTTGCGTACTGATCTTCATTGTTAAGCTCCCTTTCCACTCCTCTTGCTTCCACATGCGCATCCACTAACAGTTGAGTCCGATTATTCTTCCTGAATTTCTGATCTGCTTCCCTTTGCCTGTTAACTAGATTTTTAGCTTCTTCTATCGCCAAAGCTTTAGTCACGAACTTCAAATATGGCACTTCTTCAGTACCATAAATTGTTGTACCATGATATATTTATGCTTTTAATCCCTAAACAAACTAGTACACCTTGAGGCCATTTGTTGCCACTAGATGATTGGAAAACTGAGAAAGCACTTCGAACTTTCATATATACTCTGCAATAGGGGTAGAATTTCTGAGTTTTAATCGTTTGGTTGAAGTACTTATCATAGAAAACATCTTTAAACTCCTTCCAAGTCATCACTTTTACATCTTGGGTTGTCTTGATCGTATCCCACCAGAACCTGGCATCCCAGATCAATAGATAGGCAGTGCGTGAATTTTTTTTTGATTCCTTGATCTTCACATATTCAAACATATCCTCGAGGGACCTAATCCATTTTTTAGCCCGAGATGGTTCTATCATACTTCCATCAAAACGTGGTGATTTCAAACGTCTAAACTTCTCTCATCTAGCTTCTTAACGAACCACCACATAGCAAGGATTTCCACTTTCCCCCTTTCTAATAAGCGCTCCACTAGGCTAGTGAAGCGACCTATTGTACCTTCTCGTTTAGCCTGATTATCCTCATTCTCTCGACCACCAGGTCCATTTCTCCCACCATTATTACCACGTGCATGACCTCTTATTGTGGCCCCAACTTGTCCTCTAGCCATTATACCTTTTCAACGGAAAATAAAATAATTAAATTAGAAAACAAATCTAGTAACGTACTTATAATTAATGGAGTATTTTCACGTCGAAGCTTGTGTTGGTGGGCAGTCTACATAATCAAATTTAAAACTTAGGTGCTTTAATACCAACTTGTAATGACCCAATTTTTCTTATATTTGAAAACATGTAAAATTTAAAACTTTTCTTTTATAAAAACAGTGGAAGACTTTTCTTTCATAAAACACTTTTACAAATTGCAGTAGAAGTGAATACAATTCTTTTCTTTTACAATCAAATACTTTACATAACCTTTTACAAACAATTTTCCTTTTTAAATCCTTTAGCCTAGCCAGACACAAGATCCACATGTGCAAATCATTCATCAATTGCTCCTTAACCTGTTCCCCTGTTCTCATATGTATACCTATATCACAAGACTTAAACTATGAGCTTAACACTAAGTAAGTGATATAAAATAAAATCTAAAATGCATGTGTCATGCAGCTTTTAAAAACCATATGTAGTTTTCGTTTTTTGTTTCCTATTTCCCTTTATATTTCGTTTATCTTTTTCATTTTCTTGATTTTAGCTTTACTTTATCTTGATGGACATTGGAGATGTCAAAACTTGACAGGAAGAGTGGCCCACTCAGCCTCATATCTTAAAACGTTCCTTTACCTTTATCTTGACTTGACGGTGTTAGATATGTCTAAACTTGACGAGGATAAGTGGTCAACTCAACCTCACATCTCGCCCCACCCAATTATGTTTATTTCTTTCGTTCTGTTTTTATTTCTCTTTGGGAAGCCAAGCCACTCTGACCCACAATACTATTTATGTTACCTTTGGGAATCCAAGCCACACAAGCCACTCCAACCCACAAGGCTATGTTACCATTTGATTATGTTTCCATTTCATTTATTATCTGTTTCTCTTTCAATGATAAAATGGATATTCCTACAGCCCACATGATGGTTTTCCACTTCGAGTTGATAAGCCCTGAGAACATCATACAATTAATATGAATGAGCATCCATTAAACCATTTCTAAAACCATGCATGAAAAACCATTTTCGTATCATTTTAAAAACCATGATGCATAATACTCATGAATGCATACAATTCTATATCCATATCAGTCCTACAATCCTCAAACATGATTTATATAAATCACTTTAAAATCTAATAAACACATCATTAAAAGAACCTAATTCTAATTAACACAACATCAAGCAGCAATATAATCCACGATTGATAGCATAATCAATATAAAATCCTACAATCCTAAAAGCATGAACCTAAATATAATAAACAAAGTCAGCAAACAATCCTAACTCTTGTGATGTAGTCCTTTTGGCAAAACACAATCAATATCACTTACCTCGCGTCCTTAAAGCATTTTGGCACTCTGATTTAGCCTTCACAATACTTAACAATGCCTTCCAATAAATAACATTAAATCATTAATTTCAATTCTTTAACAACCATTCACAGAGTTCCATAACTCAAAACATTTAATAGAATCACATTCTCAAACCATTAACAAAGCAGTAGCTATAACAAGGAACAATTTCCATTTATAGAGCATATGAATTCTCAGGGTTCCATTAAGTAGTAACCACTGGACCTTAAACCTCATTAACATCTCCATACGCTATAAATTTTCTCCAAGTAGTAATTTAACAGAGAATACTTCCAACCAATATTGCCTTAACTAATATTCCCAATAATTCCATAGCAGAGACAAACCCATCACTCTACGTAAATCATTCCAAAGAGTGAATAAAAACCAACATAGCATATTTATACATCGAAGTACAATTGATAGAGAATAACTGCCTTCAGTTTTGCATTCTATAACAGTAGAGAGAGAAACCAAAAATCCATTTATAGCATCGCAATACATATTCTCAGCAAACAAGAAGGAAATGCAAAATAACACCTTTCGGCATAAACCAAACTGAAGAACTAAGCTACAAAAACAATACCCAGCAAGCGTATTATTTCTATAAAATCCATCAAGCATGAAAGAAACCTTCCTCACTTGAAGAAACCACGAGGAGCATAGAGGAAAGTTTCTCTAGAAGCTCCTCCCTTTTTCTCTTCTCTGAAATCTCTAGAACACTCCCTTGGCTCCCTTTGCTTTCTCTTCTGTCTCTCTTTCTTTTCTCTTTCCGCTTCTCCTTCTCTCACATTGTAATATCTCCAAATTTAATTGGGATTAAAAATAATGATAATTATGAATTTTGGAGATTTTGCACGATTTTCTCTTAGGATGTAATACCAGATTTCCCACAACGAAAGTAAGTAAAAACAATTGAAAAATTATTTAGGTATTATTGGATAATTAAAGATTTATTTGATGGAAAATTTAATTGGGAATTAATTGAATAATTATTGAGGATTTATTTGATGGAAAATTAATTTGGGAAACTAAATCGAAGAAATAAAATTGGACCTACATCGAGCAATATTTAGAGTAAATCGGGAATTGAAATTGGGTTGAAAATACATTAATTAAATGAAGAATTTTATTAAATTATCACAAAAAGAACTTAATAAAGTGAAATGAGGATTTAAATTAAAAGGATTATCTAAAAGAAAGATGGATGTTGAACTGGTTCGGTTTGTCTAGTTCACGCTGGTTTGGCTGAGTCCAGTTGGAAGATAAGTGAGAAGAAATAAGTGTGTTTGGTTTTTGAAGAAAAGAGAGAGGGAAATCAGGCCATGTTTTCTGCATAAGAGAAAAGGGGAATTGAGAGAGAGAGAACACGAGAGAGGGAGAAGGGAGACCGAGAGCGAGAGAGCAAGTGACAACGAGAGGGAGACGACGACGAAGGCTCGAGAGTGCGAGGAGGCTCGGGTTTGGCTAACTCTTCTTTGTGGCGAGCTGCTATGCGTGGACATGAGTAGTGTGGAGGCTAGGGCACGGGTTGGATGAATCTCGTAGGACAAATTGGAGCTGCGAATTTCCAAGCCAAGGTAAGTCATGGTTGATTCTTTGTTGTTGATTGCTGCTGCCTTTAGATTTGCAGCTGTGATTGGCAGGGACGAAGGGATGAAAATCGATAAGGGATTTTGGTTATGTGTAGTCGAGCTTCGGTCGACAGCCTTGCTATCGATGTGCAACCAATTCTATTGTGAACCTGGTTCACGAATTGTGTTATGGCCAACACAATAATGCAAGTGTTTTCCTTTACAGATGCGAAGCACACTTGTTGGAATTGGTTGGCTAATTGAAGAAGAAAGCAACAAAGGACAACCTATTAAAAGCACAGAGAAACATGCCCGCAACTTCCTTTCCCCCTTTACAACATCCACTACAACTTTTACTGCAAAAGACAAAGACAGGGTGTAGAATCTAAGGATGGATATGTTGAAGGGTTTCCTGATTTTCTGCAGAAAGAAGAAAGAAGTGGTAACCTCTGTCTATAAATTGATGATAGAAAAGGAGTGGCTGAATGTGGAGAGTACGTGTTGATTTGCCAGAAAGTGTGAGCGAGTGATTTTGTGATGCTTCTCTCAGGTCTACAGGTAATGGCATTCTCCGTTCTTTGATTTACTCTTTGCTGATGAATATGTTGGTAAATGAATTCTGCTATGGGTTATTGAAGTTGCTTGTTGAAATGTATTTTGGGTATATGCTCTCTAGTTACTTATGAACACTCGATTGGTGACTGAATAATATAGTGCACTATGGTTGGTCCTTGTTGTTGGACATTATTGGTTTGTTCATTATTTATGATTCTGCTTAGGGAAAATTGTGAGGAATTATTCGGTTGTTTTGGTTGATGAAATTTTGTTTGGATAATGGAACTATCCTCTATTTTACAGCCTTGATATATTGGTAATTGTTGTGTTTTCGTAGTGTGTTGCTAGACTTCACTATTTTTAATTTGTTCTGGATATTGGAATTGTTATTGCGAAGTTGTCAAGTAATTAAGTTGACTATTAGGATTTCTTAAGCAATAAGGTTTAGGGAAATTTAGTTGTTAGTTATTATTGGATAAGTATTGGTTAATTGGTCGAAGAAAATAATTCGACAAAAAATGTGAAATAATTAAGTTGTAACTATATTGTCCAATAATTAACGATAATAATAGTATTAAAGTTGAGATTTATAAATGATAAATATATTGTAATAACCCGAACCTAGATTTTTCCGATTCTCTATGTAATCAATTTTATTCCAAATTATAATGGAGTGGTTATTGCTATATTACGTCATCCTATGAATGTTCTTAACTTAGTATGTGTCGGACTTGGACGAATGTTAAGGAAAACATGTATAGATGATGAAAATTGGACTTTAGGATGTATAGGATGCTGGAAAATTGGACTTTAGGATGCAGAGGATGCAAAAACAGCATCCTATACTCACTAATTGTGTCCTGAGGACGCTGGCTGTGGAAGTGAGGACGCAGAGGACGCCAAA
>JAJTVF010008452.1:0-11294 GCA_022433065.1 Begonia loranthoides
GAGAGAGAGAGAGAGAGAGAGAGAGAGAGAGAGAGAGAGAGAGAGAGTCGCAGAACGTGGAATTTCCATACCATTCCACCCAGATAATACATATAATCGTGCAGACAGTATTAACGATGAACGTTACATTGACTTTCCCAATCTAATTTTTGCTAGAAAGTATAAAAAATTCATCTTTTTGAATCGAAACCGACCAAATGATAGAGACTAATTGTAAAAACATCATCTTTCCGTCCTGCGAATACAGAATCACCGCCCTGCGAATACAGAATCACCGCCCAGTGGGATGACAGTGACCGTCCTTCTCATGTCTTGACATCATAGGCGAGTTTGTCAACGATGATGTAGAAACCACATTACAAAGCAATTATGCAATTACGGCGTTAAGTTGGGATTAACGGAGGTTTTGGTCGAACAAAAGGAAATTTTATCGCCGCCGCCGGCGGCTCTGGTTTTCAGACTCGGCCAACCAGTCTTCCCAACCGTGTTTTAGCTCCTGCTCCGAATAGTTTCACAGATTCCATTGCAGAATTGAAATATGAATCAGGAGAAGCTCAAGAACAATTTCCTTAGATTCACTTCATTGCTATAACAATCTAACTCGTTTATTGTAACAGATTGATCGAGAGGAAGTACCCAATTCGGAAATTTAGATTCCAACTGTCCTAAGAACTATAATGGTCTGAATCGACAAATACACGTTCTAATTCATGCGCATATTAGACTGCACAATACTCAAAATCAGCCACCAAGCTTTGTGGACTAATTGTATTCTATATTCTAGTAGTTGAAAATCAGCTTCTACTTGTATCATACAACACAATATCATAACAATATAACTTGAGATCATGATCTCATTAACAATTGAAATTGTTAGCGCTCAGTTGTGACCAGAATTCTAGTGGAGTCAGGTTAGACTCATATTTAATATTAAAGTTTCTTATTTCTAGTAAGATTAAGGTTTCCTATTTCAGTATGATTATAATTTCTTGTTTATGCTATAAATATAAGCTTCAGTTGCAAAATTTATTGTGTCATGACCCGCAAGGGACCCGAGACAGAATGGAGAACGACCCGGCCCAAAAGAACCGAATCGCCCAACATTTTTTCTCTTAAATTTTAGTAATTAACAACGAAAATTTTAAAATATTAATTATAAGCCAGAGCCCGACAAACACGGGCTTAACATGTCCAATAGTGATATCTAATAACATAGTAATATAATTCAAAATAAATAACGGTGCGAAAATTAAATATAGGATTATAGTCATCCAGTTAAAGTATACCTCATAAAAATATCTCGCAAGGGAAAATACTAAAATATAAACAAAACTCTGATGGATCTAAACTTGATTTGGCAACTTGTAAAATAACCCTGAAAGGTGTTATTGGGATGAGTTGACTAAACTCAATAGGGATTTTATAATTTTAATTAAGATTGATGTTTAAGCATGCATGAATTAAAAAGTCACGTTATAAATTTCTTTCAGAAAAATGTGTACAAAAAGACATGTTTGAAACCACCCACTAATATGTGATTCGTAATTAAAATAAGCTCTTGTTGTACCATTGTAAAATCACAATGAAAATGGAGCCACTCACAGACTTCGGATACACCATGTCATAGACATATAACAGAATAAAGGTGATGCTCGGTGATCGTAAAAGCCAAATAATACCTTGATCAGGTTTAGGGATTCAAAACCCAAGGACACGACACATACAACTGTCATATTACTCATTTTAACAACAAACAAATACACTACGCACGGTAGAATGTGTGAAAATAAAACAGACCCCAAACTGGGTCGATCAAACTTTGTCTGCCCAACAAAGTTGATCCAAAAATATTTAACTGTATGCTTAATAGAAACGTGTATAGTGAAAATACAATATAATATAAAAATCAGACGGTCATAAAAATGGACGCGTCGTTTTAATATAAGACAATTCTCACAATATTCTTTTTATAAAAATTATGCAATGTAGTACATAAAAATAAATCTCTACCTCGAAGAGGCTTACACTGGCTAGAGTCCAAAATTCAAATAGCCAAATCCAAATAGCTCAAATCCAACTGTCCATGGATTTTTAAATAAATATGGATACCTATCCAAAATTTAAGTTATTAAGTTTCAGTCAAATTTTTATACCTTAAAAGTTATAATTATTAGTTCAAAATTGAATTAAAATTAATTGGGTTATGGCCCGACTGGGAAGCCCAATGAGTATAAGCTTTGGTCCAATCCAAACAGTCCAAACATTTGGACTTTTGGCCCAAAACTCCTTCTGATTTGCGGCCCACATGGGCATAATGATGGCCCTCGCACACAGCCCGTCCATGGATGTCGTTGTTCTTCGGACGTTGTTGATGATTTCAACTCTAGCCGAGATCTTTCCTTTCTCGGCCAGTCGTCCAATCGACCAAATGACTTAAAAAAAGGCTTAGAGGCTCCATTTGTAAGGAGATTTGACTTGATTTTGAGAATACAACTTATGAATTTCTTGTTGTGAGGTTCTCATTTCTTTATCTTCTTAGAAAGAATTTGGTCTTTTCAAGCATATATCTTGAAGATCAAGTTTTGATAACTTTGGTTCAATCAACTAATTTGGTTAGGGTCAAACTACTCTTATGATAAATTTGGTTCTAGTCGACAAGTTTGGCTTGGGTTAAGTTACTCAATTTCTTGATTCGTAAGACGATCCGCTATCATTCCGCATTTGTTGTTGAGTTTAAGGTTCGTTAATACCCTAGGTTTGCATCAGTATCATTCCTTCGTCTTTAACTCTCAACAAACTTTCAAAAGAATAAGCTATCACAAGCACCCCCTCATAGGACGATTTGGATATCTTTGATACGATTTGTAACATTTGTCAATTAGTACATGTATGCTTTATGTTGAAACTCACGTTACTTTGTTATTGGATTAGTTTTGAACGAGATAGAGATGAAATACTGCTTACACAGTGCACCAGAATATCACTATAAGCCCTAAAAAAGAATGGGTCATCATCATTGGATCTATCTACTCACCAAGAATCTTTAAATCTTCCATGCAAATATCTGGAAAACTCTCTTACTCTGTTATCATTCTAAAGGTAAGACTCATACCAGGGTATTGGAATTTGGATCGTCTAGTTAATCAATACAATTTCCTCATCGTGTACTCTCTCTCTCTCTCTCTCTCTCTACAGGGTGAGCAACAGTTAGATGGCATAATGAGAAGATTGAATCCTCATTTCTCCTCTCCATTGCTCCCTACCTGTTATTATTCATAGCAATGTCCATTAATGGCGCCTCTTGACTTCCAAACTACACACTTAAATGCTTCCCTCTCCCACCTACTGCTATGATTTTCAGTATAAAGTATAGGGGACTCTTTCAACTCAAGCTTAGCTTGTCCACTGAACAATTATAGCTAATCATAATTAATGATACAGAAAAAGTGAGCAAAACACAAATTCTCCATCCTCATCTTCAAAAACAATGAAAACCCAGAAACATGTACATAACTATAAACATATGCATAACCTTACATGTGCAGTGCAGACATATATATGAGTGTATATTAAGCAACGAAGAGAAGAACATAAAAGTCAAATTCTTCTTGAAATTGGTAAACAAAACGTCAACGCTTATCTTCTTCGAACGCATATTCGATGAAATATCTCCGATGGACGGACCAAGGATGGAAGAAAATTCAAATTGCATCAAACCTTGAGGATTCTCAACAGGTAGACTTGGGCGGCGTCAGATTTGAAGCGACAGCGCCGTCATACGGCCGGAGCTCCTCCGTCTTCTTAAAAACCCTACTCCCGAAAACCAAGAACCCAACCGCGTGTCCTAAAACCGCCACAATAAACACGCCGCCATTGAAGGACATCAGAGCAAGCATAACGAGATAAGCGAGCCCGACTCTTACGGCGTGAACGGCAGTCTGAACGATCCCCGCCGCCACGTTCTTGGGGCCAGTCCTGTTCATCAACGGAGAGTGGGAAAGCCACTCCACGATAACAGACAAGACGAAGACGACGATGAGAGCCAAAACATACATACCGGCGCTCGTTCCGGGCCAACCGGAGAAGAGAATCTCGGAGTTTTTCCCCCAGAAAAATATCATATGTGACATGGCCATTGCAGAGCTGTGCATGGTGTCGTTCATGTCGGACATTGCCGCGGAAGGCGGAGACATGTCCATGCCGTCCATGCCCTGATGAAGAACAACCTTCATTCTTGGATTCCGGCAGATCCAACCAGAATTGTCTGTCGTTTCGTCTAGTTCTGGGTGTGTTGTTGTTGGATGAGAAATTAGGTATAATATAGGATGAAAATTAGATAGTACAATAAATATTTATCGTACTATCTTATCTTTTATTGCGATAGTACCAACCACACATTGATATTTTCATTGGATTTGTATTCATTTCTTCTATTTTTATTTAAAAACAATATAAATATTGTGCACAGCGAAACAAATTCCGTACGATTTTTTTTTAAAATTAACCTAAAATAATTTGTAATAAGTAAGAAGAAGAGCTCTGCTGCGATATGTGATTATGTACTCCCATTAATATAGACTGAATTCTCACAATTAACAACATATTAGATCCGCGTTGTCCTAACAAAAATGCCCCAAGTTTTGTTTGGAGGGTACAATTGAGATTCATAATCTTATAATATGCACAATCGGTGTATTCAATTAAATAATATTCAACTTCACTATTTAAAATTCCAAATCGTGCACAATATTTATAAATATTATTTGTCCCAAGAGTCATGCCTCATGCTTCATGCCTTCTTCCTCCTATCTCTACTTTTTAAAGGTTATGAAAATGATTAAAACAACCATTAGATTAAATGGTAAGTAACAATGTAAATACTAAATAATTTTTGTTAACAAATAAAATACTGAACTATAGGGAATGAAAGATGCAAGTATCGTTGTCACGTTTTTCATTAGAAATTTAATGTCTTTCACAATGGAAACACGTCTTCTCTTGTGAAAAGTAAGTCATATTTCAAAAAACTTGCTTTTTGTTGGGCTTGGCCCATATTTTATGGGCTTAGTATAAAAGGGGGTTTTATGATTAATGAAACTCTAGAGAGACAAAAACCTAAAGAGAGAGAAGGAAGTCGAAAATAGATTTTCAGATTTTCAGAGGCAAACATACGAGAATCGCGTTTCTCAAGAATCACCGTTGGATCACCTTGAAATTTGAACAATAGGTTCGCAACATCAATGAGTATATTCTGAACGGTGGAGATCATCATCTGATCTCTCCAAGGCGGCAGGCTAGGGTAAAAACGAGACTGCATTTTTTGGTAACCCTAGATTTATCCTCTCTTACGGTTTTTGTTATATTCCAAGATTAAATTGTTCAATCTTGATGATTATTTTATGCCTCTAGTTTGTTGAACTAGAGAGAACTTCGGTGTGCCCATTATTTCTGTTATAGTAGAAGTTTGATTAAGCGGCTTACGGGTCCCGTGGTTTTTTACTCTCACACTTTTTGAGGGTTTTCTACGCTAAAAATTGATGTTGTGATCTCATTAATTTTGTTGGTTTGCTTTGCATATTTGATTACACAAAGAGAAAAAAAAGTATTTTTATTCCGCTTTGTATTCGGGTTCTTTTTCTCAACACTTTTCGCATTAGAAGGTGAGTATCCACTGTAAAAAGAGTATTTTCCGCAACTTTCCACATCTTGGCTCCAATCAAGCTTTCCACATCTTGCATACATCGTCACGAGAGCAGTAATAACGGGCAGGATCAAGTCAAGGCCGCTTCTAAGCATATATCCATGGATTAACTTCCCTTGCTCAAGTGATGCAAGAGCAGCACAAGCTTGAAGAACACTGACCATTGTCACTGAATTTGGAAATGAATCGTGGGTGTTAAGCATCATTTCTAGAACAAGCTCTAAAGCTTCAAAAGGCCGACCATTCTTTGCATAACAAGCAATCACAGCACTCCATGAAACTACATTCTTTGCAGGCATTTCATCAAACACATAGCTTGCAGACGAAACACACCCAAATCTGGCGTACATATCTAACACATAGGTATAAGCATGAGCATGAGCTTCATATCCACGCCTCAAAATATGAGCATGTATCTCTTTCCCCTTCATTAAAAGGGAAATTAAAGACTCTGCAGCAACACAAGCCTTGAGAACATAGGTATAAGTAAATCTATCAGATTGAACACCTCTCGTGCATTCTCAACGGCGTCCAACTCCGAATACATATTGATGAGCTTGGTGGCCAAAAAGGGATCTTGATCAAAGCCGGCATCCAAAACATGTGGCGATGAACGTGGAGGCCATCGGATAGAGAATTATGGCGGGTACAAGACAAAATCAAAAGCTCGTTAAGTGAGCTGGGTTGGATTAGGCTCGTCGGAAAGAAGATGAAGGGCCTGTTCGAGATTACCCTGTTTGCAGAATGATTGGATCAAACGATTGTTACTGTCCGTATCCTTCGTCGAGACCGACGGATTCAACGTGACGGAGCAGGTCGGTGGTCGTGGTTTAGAAGAAGAACGAATGGGGTAGTTGAGGTGAGCGGAGAAGGAAGCTTGTTGGGGATTTAGGAGAGATTGAAGAGCCAACATCACACGACAATTACAAAGCAATCGAACTACAGACGAGGGTTTTCGCTCTGCTTATGGTGTGATCAAAGAGTTTTTTCATGGCAGGCGAAAGCCCTGTTTTGTTTATGGCGATTAACGTGGACAAGCTTATGGAAGATATTCCAGCTAAAAAATCAAAGCTAGACACAAACATATTTTTGATTTATTAAAAATAAATTTTAGCAACCATAAGTTATTCAAATTGATTTTAATATTAAAATAAAAAAATTTTAGTTAACTTATTGATGAAAAATTAATGTATTTTAAAATAAACATATTTCAAATTCATTGAATAAATTTTTATTATTTGCTTCACTAAAAGAACGATAAAGAATCCAACAAATAGATGGCAAAATATTATCTTTTCATAGCATAAAGTAATCTTTCATGAAGTTTATTACAATGACTCACTTTTCGTAACAAAAATAAAAAATATTTTTTTATCAAAAAACGTGAAAACGATGCCAATGACCACAAATGTGGCATCTCGCCCTGTGAAGATCAGGAAAGGCCCAGGTGTGGGTACGACCCATATTAGAGGGGCACAATCTCACATCGTTTTGGAGAGTAGAAAATGCATGGTTTATAAGTAGGGTTATCCCCCCTACCTAGTACAACGCGTTTTGGGCTAACCCCAATAACAAATTTGTGCGGGCTTCAACCCAAAGCAAACAATATTGTATTGGGAGCACCGAGAGACGTTATAAATGGTATCAAAGCGAAATCTCAATCGGAAGTGTGGCCAACGAGGACATCGAACCCCCAAGGGGGGAGGGGAGATTGTGGCATCCCGCCCTATGAAGACTCAGGTGTGGGTCCAACCCATATCAGGGGGGACATAATCTCACATCGCTTGGAAGAGTAGAAAATGCATTGTTTATAAGTATGGTTCCTCTCTCTACCTAGTACAACACGTTTTGAGCAAACCCCAAAAATAAAACTGTGCAGACTTCGACACAAATCAGACAATATTGTACTAGGAGTACCGGAGGACGTTACAAAAAACTAGGACTAGTTTGGAGACTTGAGCAAGGAGTCAGCACTGCTGTCATAGGTAACAAAATTGAAACATTGATGATTCCGTAAACGGCGCCGCAATTTTGAAAGAGAAATAGTTAGTGTAAAGGTAGATTTGAAAGTCGACACGATGGTCAAAGGTTGCAGATAGACCTTAGATCACAAAAATTGGTTCAAACTGTTAGCCTTTTTGTTAGGCTAAGTTTTATTTTGATGATGACTAAATTGTGTGTTACTTTAGTTGATCAATAAGTTGTATTTTAGTAGCATGTTGCTTGGATTAATTGATTGATAAATTGCATAACTTAATTGAATAAATCAAATATGCAATATTTGTGGCACATGCTTAGGTTTGAATATAAACAACTTTATATATTTTGGACGTCATCAATAAAGGAGATTGTTTAGACTATGTGATCTAGATGATGTGAAATTTAATAAAGTGTAAAAGCTGTTTATACATTGAATTTTTATATATCACATTTATCGATTAAATTGAGAATACCCTTGATTAAGGGTATTGAGAATGTTTAATGTGTTTCTCTAAGTCTATGCAGGAGAATGGAAGGTCGTATGACTTAGAGGAAACATTTTGTGAAAGTATGAAATAGGCTGCAGTTGTGGATGAGACGGACGTGAGGCGTAGGCGTCCGATTTGCCTCTGTCAAATTCAGTGAGAAGCGGACGATGGTCGCGGATGGGGCGGACGTGAAATGGCGTCCGCAGATCTTCAGGTGTGCGGACGGAAAAGAAGAAGAGGACGATGGTTTGGCGTCCCCTTCAAATTTGTGCAGTCGCGGACGATGGACCTAGTAGGTGCGGACGCGAATATTGGCGTCCGCTTTGAATCTGTCCAATTCTGGATTTGTGCGAACGTTATATGCGGACGCAGCGGACGATGGATTTGGCGTCCGCAAGTGCAGAATTTTCTGTCCAACGGCTATATTTTCAACGGGCATTTTTGCAACGGTCGTGCAGACGATAGGTGCGGACGCTGAGGTTGTCCGGAAGCAGCAGTGGGAGTGTGTATAAATAGAGGAACACTCCAAGCTCTCCACAACGAACCAAGGATTCTAAAGCGAAGCTCTGCCGATTTTCATACGCGACAAAATCTTTGTGAGCCTTAGATATTGTATATCAAATTCTCCCTATTCCGAACTTGCGAGTTATATTTTGGGAGAATTCTGATTAGATAGATTTGAGAGTTAATCTCCAAATTATTATTGTGCTCAATTGTAAAAGGTGATTCCCTAAGAATTCATCATTGGGTGACGCCCCGCAATAGTCAATTTAGGGTGACGACTCCTAAGAGTCTAAGGTTGACGACCTAAGAATTAATCAAGGGTGACGCCCCGTCTAATAGTCAATTTGTAAACGGTTTTATTGGCACCCGCAAGCCAATTACTTAGTGTATCTCCAAGTGCCACTTGGAGCGTGGACGTAGACTAGTTTACCGAACCGCGTAAACAAATATTGTGTGCATTTCTTTATCCCTTACTCTTTAGTTTATGCATTTAATGTAATTGCTTATTTAATCGTATTCGATAAATCACTTAGGAATTTAGAGAATTTGAATATCGCACGAAATTATTAGAAACGCTATATTCACCCCCCCTCTATAAGCGTATATCGATCCTACACAAACTAGACTGGGCCTCACAAAAAACTTGTCCAAGGCTAGTTAGACTAGACATGAGCCGTTCTCGAGTCGTAATTTACCCGAACATGTCGTGATACCAAATTGATGAGTCTCAAAAATTCATTGATATATTTATATATCGGATTTGAACAAATTCTTATACAAAGTTAACACTTGTCAACTCCTTGAACCACAAGAACATTAAAACACAACACCACAAACTCGAAAACCATAGCTTTGGAATCACCATCAAAGTCTTCATAATTCTCTCTTCCAAAAAGTACTCTTTGTAACCTCCTATAGTTTTATTCACTACAACCGCCTCCCTTAAACTTCCCACATCCACTTTACGAAATTACTCTCTCCTCTTATAAACAACACCATATCAATTTTCGAAATTACTCTCTCATCTTATAGACAACACCATATCGATTTCCTCCCTGTCCATCAGAATCATACTCCTTTCAATCTTGATCAAGTAATCGTCCCTTTGAAGGATATTATCAACCTTTTTATCGACAAACGAAAGAAAAGAAAATATCAAAAACCGGGATTTTATTGCCATGAAAGCAAGAGTTAGAGGACTTCATCGACTCCTACCTCAACTCAAAAGAGCCTCGGTTTTTCTAACAGCTGGATTAAGAATTTGGAACGAGCACATTAAGCTTGCGTCAACGCTCATCATTGCACCAACATTGTCGAATTCACCGCGATAATTGGGAGCGGAGAAGACAGTAACGAGCTGTTTCTTGGCAAAGAACTCGTACCCGTCTTTAACAACCTACCGACGAGAAATTCTAGGTAAGTTTCTTGTTTTTTTTAAGTTGGAGAGATAAATATCGGATTCATGGTCACTTACTTGATGAGCTCGACAAACAAGGTCCATATCGTTCTTCGTCAAGAATTCCGAGACCTTATCTGCTCCGAAAGTGTAAGAAACTCCCCGTTCATTCATTCCCCACCCTTTGATATCTGGACTAGGATTGGACCGAAGTAAATCACAAAGCAATCCAGAGTCTGGTACTTTGGTCGGACGTGGCAAGTTTCTTATTTGATCCAAATTCGACAAATCTGGCGAAAGCCCCCCATGTACGCAAAATATTTTATCGTCTATAATTGCAGCCACGGGGAGACAGTTGAAACATTCGGCAAAAACTTTCCAAAGGCGCACATTGCACCGACGCTTACACTCATCGTAAAACCCATCAGCCCGATTTATCGTTGAGCATTCGTGGTTTCCTCTAAGAAGGAAGAAACTTTCTGGATACTTGATCTTATACGCAAGGAGGAGACAAATTGTTTCTAAGCTGTGCTTCCCATGATCCACATAATTGCCGAGGAACAGATAATTGACGCTTGGAGGAAAGCCCCCCAACTCAAAAAGCCTCAAGAGATCAGAATATTGCCCGTGAATATCACCTGAATGGGAAGAAAACACTTGATTTAAAGCAATTTCTCGATGATTAGAGAGAATTAATGATCCAAATTAGACAAAGTTCATCAGATTCATACAGATTGAAACAGATAGTTGTAATTGACACAGAATCATCAATGTTTTTCAACATATTCCATCAATCGTGCTAACCTTATTTGATTTGGCCCATAATCCAAGAGCATCAAGAAAAATCATGGCCATTTTCTCTTAATGTGATCATTCGTAGTGTAAAAAGATAGCAGTTTTGAGTGATTTACACATGATACCTCGACGATTATGAGTCATAGCATAACCTGTAATCATGAATGGAGTCTATCGAGGAAACCCAGTTCTTGCAATTTCTAAAATGAGCAAGAACATCGTAGGAATAGTCGAACAGAGACAGACGACAACACACGTACCGCAGATTTTAATGGGGGCTTCGAGCTCGAGAAGATTAGGTTGGCAGCGGAAAATATCTCGGGAAACAGTACAAAGCCGGCGGATCTCGGACTCCAGGAGCTGGATCTGCTCACAGGGCATGTTGTTTCGAAACTCCAATAGCCTATTGATTATGTCATCCAGCTCTGCA
>JAJTVF010008483.1:0-13497 GCA_022433065.1 Begonia loranthoides
TTTTTGTGATGTATGTGTCATGTACTCAAGAAGATTTGAGACAAAATAGAGCACGACCCAACTAAAAAAATGTACAAGATTGGGCGATCTATTAACTTAAATTACTTTTTAAAGAGCGAAAGACTTAAATGTAAATAAAATATTCAGAGCATATGCCTTAAAAGGAGATTCAAAATAGAATAAAGAACGACCCGACTCAAAAATGTAACGGATCGTGCAATCCATTAACTTAAACTACTTTTTAAACGGCAGAAGACTTGTGTATAAAATTTACCTCATAATTGAAATTAAGCCCTTCTACTATGATCTAATGACAAATAATCTAACAATTTTTAAAATTTAAGTTTTTAGGTTGAAATTATTTTAATCCTTTATAATTTCTTAATAATCTAATTATTAATTTTTATTAAAGTTTCATTCCACGTTGGTATACCCAATAAAAAGCCTAGTTACGTAAATTTATTTGTCTCATATTTATTTGAATAAACAAGCAGATGGATTTATCAATTTTTTATAATATAATTTTTTTTTATTATAACCTTAACAAGCTTTTGCTAAACTAGAAACTCAATGGAAAAGTACTTGAGGGAGACGAAGAATCTAGCTGCGGCGATTTTTGGACAAATGGAGAAGGCTTTGAGGATTGAGAATGAGGAGATGAAGAAGATGCTTGAAGATGAAGTTCAATTAGTGAGAATTAACTACTATCCTCCATGTCCTTGCCCAGAGAAAGTGATCGGCCTAGCCCCTCATTCTGACGGTGTAGCTCTGACAATCTTGCTTCAGATCAGTGACGTTGAAGGTCTTCAAGTGAAGAACAATGATAAGTGGGTTCCTATTAAGCCGCTGCCAAATGCTTTCATCATCAACGTTGGAGACTTCTTGGAGGTAATTTGAATTATATTATATATGCTTATTTTCTCTCTTTGATGAGAATGGAAGCTTAATCTAACTAAAATATGCTATAAAAAAACCATAAAGATCAAAATTGCACTTATTTTGTGGTGATTCATCTTGTTTAGAGCCATATTAGCCCATGATAGAAATTGTACAATTTCACATTGTTTGTGTATGGTTTAGGTGAGTTATTCATAACTAAAATTCTCTCGAGACTATACAATGCATTTTGAGATAAAAATTGACAATAAAAAAATATTTGTTTCGACTCAAAATAAACAATATTATACTATCAGAATTAGTTTTTACTATATTTGAGGAGCAAAATTATGGACATAGGTTGCTAAATTGTTTGCTAGTAATCTCTTTGACAGATTATAACAAATGGTACATACAAAAGCATTGAACACAGAGCAACTGTGAATAACGAGAGGGAAAGAATGTCAATGGCTACATTTTACAGCCCAAGCATGGAAGGTGAAGTAGGGCCGGCAAGAAGCCTAATCAGTGCCCAAACGCCGCCGATGTTCTCAACCGTCAAAGTGGAAGAATTTTACAAAAGCATGTTTGCACGAGCACTTGAGGGAAAGTCTTTTCTCGACACTCTCAAAACTTCATGAGATGATGGTGCATGGTTTCTTAATTACAACAAATTAAGTAGATAGTGTTTCTGCTTTTATGTATTAAAAGAGTTTAATAAAAGCTATGCATACACTAAAGTTTCATACCAATTTATAGTTTAAAAAATACCTTTTGTTACATAATGTGTTTGGTATGATCCAAGGTTAATTTGATTTCTAAAGATGAACTACCTCATCACTTGGTTGGAACGGATTTTAAAATATAGGTTATTTCCATTGATCAAGGGTCAAAACCTATCACTGGAATGGACGTTCGACATAAGTATAAATACTAGAAAAATAAATGGCGGTCGTTCGCAATGTTTGGGCTGTCATCTGCATGTGAAACGTTACTTCTAGAGTGGTCGTCCGGAAGGCAAAATATATGCTATAGACTGGGCGATCCACTCAAAGGAAATTAGTGCCACGGATTGAAATGTGATTGACCAGAAGTATGGTGTGATCGACCAAGAATACGAAAAGTGACATGAAAATAAATGACATGTCACGATTTAAAAGATAGGAATTTTTTATTACTCAGCATTAAAGGGATATGGAGTGACACTTCATGCTTCTATGGGTCAGGAAGTATGAGAACATCCTTTTATATTATGAAAAAGGAGGAAAAAGAACTAGGAGAAAGGGGAGAAAAAGGAAGAATTCTTGGAAGTATTAGTTCTCTCAACTTCTTTAAGGATTTGGAGATTAAGGAATCAACCTCGTAAATCTCAAGGTAAGGAATGTCTATATGTGTTTTGACTTCGGGTTACATAACAAGAAATAGTTTAAGTGTTCACTCGAGGATTTGTTATTTAAGTTAGAAATTAGGTTATGTACATTATAAAAGTTTGTTTGATGATATAATAATTGTTTTGAAATAGAAGTTAGGAAGTGTACATGTTTATGATAATGATATGAGGACATGCCTTTGTAATAGAAACTAGACTTCTTGGATAGTGAGTACTTTGGGTGATATGTTGTATTGATATTAAGTAATATGACATTTGTATGTATACATATTCATGCATCATGGTTTTACAAGGTAGATTACGAAAATATTTTACATGCACGTGTTTTGAATAAAATGAATCCAAGTAACGAAAATAAGAAAGGATGAGCTGGCCGAATTTCACCACTTATCTCTAAATGTTAAGAGTGGGTGTAGTGGCAGAAGTTCACCATTCTCCCTAAAGAATAAAATAGTCTGAGTTGGCCAAAGTTCACCACTCATTCATACGCTTAAGAATGGTCGATTTGGATAAAGTTCATAACTCTTCCATAAACGATAAGAAAAAGAAAGAAAACAAAAACAAAAATATTTTAAGTATAATGTATCTCATATCATACTATATTCCATTCCTTACTAAATATTAGGCTTATAGTTTACTTCTTCTGATGTGGGTAATTATCTTAAAGAAAGAAGCAGCTGATGAAGGATTTACACAATGAAGATATTGTGCTGGGAAAGGAAATAAAGATGGTTTTAATTATGAAATTTTTTTTGTACAATGTAATCTTCAAAGGGTTTGAAAAAATAAGAGAAAAAATTGTGACAAGTATATTCACTTCTTTTCATTTAAATGAATTAACCACTATGCGTTGTTTTGAAATTAAAAGAAAATGAGAAACGGGGCATTACAATACGGTGCTCAGGAAACCTCTAAATTCATATTTGTTAGAAATTGAACGATAACTGGAAAAAGAAAATACAATGTGGAACATAAGATTTACTGAAAAAAAAAAACTACGAACAGAAGAATAAATTTACTATGAAGATTAAAATACAATCTTACATGAATTTATAGATCAAGTAAAACCTTAAATGAGATCTACAATGTGGGTTCACCAGTCTGACCCAATAGAATTTGGGTCACACCGAACTCTAACAATCTTCATCTTAACATGAATTCTATGAAAGAGATATATAACGCGTGTTCGTCAGCCAACTCAACAAAACGAATTCAAAACCTTGAATTCTGACAATCTCCATCTCGCAACAAATTCTGCTGCAAGGAACCAATTTTTAGATCTTCAAATTTTCCTCTTCCACACCCTTAAAAAAGATATGTAATGAGGGCTTACTTGCCCATCCTAAATAAATATATAGATCACCAAACTATAAAAATCTTTAAAGGTAAATTAAGCAATTGATGCTGACCATGTTTAAGAAACACTTAAACCATGATGATGACATCTTCAAATCTCACTAAGTGTCTTCCAAATTTGTGTGAGTATATATTGTCTATTAACCAGCCATATCAAAACTATCTTTCCAATTTTTTTAAAATTCCACTATCGTTAGCTTATCTTAACAAAATATCAAATTTTGATCCAAAAGTGAAAGATCTACTTCAAAGATCTCATCGCCCCAAAAACAAATTTTTCGACAAAATATCTTATTAAAAATCACTGGCTTCCATAAAATATTCTCCCAAAAATTGAAGCAAAAAGTCACGGATGTCACAAGATTTCAAAAGATATCCTCAAAATTCAGATATTTCTATGATAACTAATTATCCCTAAAATCAAATCAAATCAAATTTTCTAAAAATAATCACAAATATCACAAAATTCAAACATGATTTGAACTTCAACCAAATATAACCCTGAAGATTAGACATTCCTACGATTCCAAATCTGCCATATATCATCAAATTTAATCTCCTAAAAATCTTCAGAAAGTCTCAAAGATTTTCAACAATTTTCATCTTTGCCAAAAAATCCAACTTTGCAATTGACACTCTTGTGGCAGTCTCACTCAAAACGACTTGAAAACAAGAATGGAGAACAACAATGTAAATCCATGGTGACTGACGATGAATAGAAAATCCTATGACAAAGAACATGTTGCTCAGAGGTATAATGGTTCTAGCGAACTCAAAATAGAGAAAAATTAGAACTTCACGACAAACGGGATAACCATTTCTGATGGCTGCTGGACGTTAGAGAAGAACAAATCTTATGAGCAAGATAAATGGTAGGGGAACAATCTTTCCTCTCTTTTTTTTTCCAAAACACTATAATTTTCTAAAAAATAACAAAAACATTGTTCAATGTAAAACGACTAGAGAGAATCGATGTTTCGATGAATTTCAAAACTCAAATTATATAATATCTCTCCTACCCGGCTCTGATACCACTTTTTAGAAATCGAACGATAACTAGAAAAAGAAAATATGATATGAACCACAAAATTGACGTGGAAAAACCTTTCTGTATGCATACCTGTTTCCGTTTCTGATTTTGTATCCGTATCCATTTCCATCTCCATTTCCGTCTCCATCTCTGTCTCTGTCTCTGTATCTTTATCTGTATTCGTGTTTGTATCTGTTCTCATATTCATTTTCGTGTCTGTATCCGTATCCATATCTGTGTCTGTATCCCTGTCCGTTTCCGTCTTCGTCTCCGTCTCTGTCTCCATATTCGTATACGTATCTGTTTCCATTTTTATATTTATTTCTATATCTATTTTCGTTTATGTCTCCGTATTCGTATCTATTTTTGTATCCGTTTCTAGAAATTCGTTTCCAGAAATTCGTTTCCATTTTCATTTTCGTTTTCAGTTCTGTGTCCGTATCTATGTTTGTATCCGTATCCGTTCCTGTGTCCGTATCAGTTTCTGTATCTATTTTCATATCTGTTTCTGTATCCATATCTATGTCCGTATTTGTATCCGTTCCCGTGACCGTATCAGTTTTCGTACCCATTTCTGTATCTGTATCTGTGTCCATTTTTAAATCTGCTTCTGTATCTGTATCTATGTCTGTTTCTGTATCTGTATCTGTGTTCGTTTCTGTTTCTATTTCCGTATTTGTGTCCGTTTCCATTTTCATACCTGTGTCCGTTTTCGTTTCTGTATCTGTGTCTGTGTCCATTTCCATATCTGTTTTTGTTTCCGTCTCTTTATCTGTATTTGTATCCATATCCGTTTTTAGAAAGTTGTTTCCAGAAATCCGTTTCCGTTTCTGTTTCTATTTTCGTTTTCGTTTCTGTTTCCGTTTTCGTGTTTGTGTCTGTGTCTGTATCCATATCCGTTCCCTTGTCCATATCCGTTTCCGTATCTATTTCCATATTTATATCTATGTCTGTTTCTGTTTCTATTTCTATTTCTGTTTCTGTACCCGTTTCGGTATCCGTATCTACATCTGTGTCCTTTTCTGTATCCGTTTTTGTATCTATATCTATCTCTCTTTTCGTATCTGTATCTGTGTCCATTTCCGTTTTCATATTTGTGTCCATTTTCGTTTCTGTATTGTATCCGTGTCCGTTTCTGTATCTGTTTCCGTATCCGTATCCATATCCGGATGAAGTTTCTTTTTTCATTTTTCCTTTGCCTTTTATCTATTATACTTTCATTCTTATCTTTCTTGTACTTTTTCATTTTTATATTTCTTTTTCTGTTTATATATGTTCCTAGGCCTTTCGACACATTGTCTCATCTCAAAATGCCTACGTTCCTAGGCTTTTTGGCACACCGTCTCATCCTGTAACGCCTGCGTTCCCAGGCATTTTGGCACACTATGTAATGCCTACGTTCCCAGGCCTTTTGGCACCCATGGCCTCATCCTGTAACGCCCACATTCCCAGGCCTTTTGACACCCAACCTCATCCTATAACGCATTCGTTTCCCAGCCTTTTGACACCCTGCCTCATCTTGTAACGCATTTGTTCCCAAGCCCTTTTCACACAGTCTCATCCTGTAACGTATTCATTTGCATTCATTTCCATTTAATATTTGTTTCATTTCTATGTGCAGTTATTCTCATAAATCTCTCCATCTAATCCTTTACAACATAGGTAATCCCTCCTAATTGTATGCAATGCCCGTGTATGAATACAATTGTATATCCTCAATTTATTCCTCAAGCATATATCTTTAACTTAATCCTCAAAACATGATCAGTATTAAAATTCTTAACTTAAAACTAGTAAACATATTATTAAAAGAACATGCAAACACGTAGCAATATATCCTCGAACCATAGCATGATCAACAACTTAACTTAATAATCTCGTAAATACAGTCAATATACAATTCTTAATTCTTGCAATGTAGGCCTTTTAGAAAAAACATAAATAATATCACTTACCTAGAGTCTTTACAGAGTTTTAGCACTATATTTTTTTTCTTAAATACCTTAAAAATCATTAAATAAAAACTATTAAAAATCACATATTATTAACCTTATTTTTACTGTTCATTATCTTTTAATAATTTCAATACCATTATTTCCAGTAATAGAAATCCAAAACTCAATTCCAACAAAATCACTTTACAACTTCTTCACTCCATTTAACATAATCTTATTCACAGAACATAAACTTTCAATTATGAGGGAGCATAAAGAATCATCCAACCAGTGTACCAATAGAGTATAACCTTAATAATCCAAACAGTGTATTTCCAATTTACCAATGAATAAAATCCAGGTATATAATAGTAACCAAATTTTATATTTCATCTACTTTCAAAAATGTCCAGGTTCTAACAACATATATTGGCATAATAAAATCATTGATACCAATATATATATCCAAAACACTTATTGACAAAATCCAACTTAAGCATAACATTTTTCATGAATTAAGATAGTAATCCAACCTTAAGAAAATTTAAGGTAGAACCAAACTCAAGAACATAGCAATATTTTCTCAACATTATCTATAAATCCAAGAAGAAAACATTACCTTAAGCACACCTGAGACAAGAAAGAGGAAGCAATGAATTCATTCTCAACTATTTCTTCTTGTTTTTCCTTTTTTTTCCAAAACTTCTCTTCTTTAGCTTCACACTCATGGCTTCCTCTCACTCAACAATTTCCTCTTCCTCTCAAACTATCTTTCTCTCTTCTCTTCTCTTGCTCATTCACTATCTTCTCCAAGGCTCTACCTTCAATTTACAGGCAAGAGACCATAGGTAGATGGTGCCCTTACATATATTTTTTATCAATCATTAAGAACTCCACCAAATAGTGCATCCTCCATTCTTTTTATTTTATCAATAATTACCCAACACCTAACTCTCCACTATGTAAAGGAGAAGCACAAGAAATTACACACTTCATCTACGGTATTTCACATTTTTCCTTTGGTGCCAATTTTTCTTTTTAATTATTTTATTAATTTATCACTTCATTTATATCAACAACAATTTAATCACTATAAATACCCTACTAATTAATTTCCCCAACAACAATTTAATCACTATAAATACACAACTAATTAATTCACCAACAACAATTTAATCACTATAAATACCCCACCAATTATTTTCACCAACAACAATTTAATTAGGATGGGCAAATCGGTTCTCGGTTCCGGTTCCGGACCTCTTGGAACTGACCATTCGATTCTCGGTTCCGATAGTAAGGAACCAAAACCGGAACCGCAAGGAACCAGAACCAGAACTGGAACCGAGGCTCAGTTCCGGTTCGGTTCTAGTCGGTTCCGGTTCCCAACTTGAAAAACAAATTCTTCCAGCATTCAAATAACATAAAATCTGGACAAAAATCTAGACATATGAATCTAGACAGCAACTGAATGGTTAAAAATTGAAACAGCTACTACAAATAGAATGAACACTCGACAGCTACTACCAACAGCAAACTCAAACCAAAAACTACAATCACATAAACAAGACAGAAACCATGAGCAGCTAAAAGATTCTCAGATCTGCAAAACCCTCAACGTCAAAGGAATGTAAACAAAATCAACTAAATGTAAACAATCAAAGAATCCAAATAAATCCCGAAACAATCCAGTAGTAAAAGTCTACAAAAATCATTGAAGCAGAAAAATTCCACAAATGCCAGAAGCTAGTAAACAAGTAACACAGAACACTCGCCAGAAGCAACTCCTAAATCAAAATCTCAGTCAAAATCGCAAACCCTAAATCATAAACCTTAAATCCAGAAGCAACAAATTATTGAAGCAATTAGGGGTGGGCAATAACTGACCAGAATCGAAAAACTCCCTAAATCAAAGCAAAAGTCAAAAATCAAAAACAGAAGTAACTCCTAAATCAAAATCTCTGTCAAAATCGCAAACCCTAAATCGCAAACCTTAAATCCAAAAGCAATGATTCGTCTTCTCGCCTCTCGGTTTCAGGTTCTCTGATTTGTCTTCTCACCTCTCGTTTCCAGGTTCGCAGATTCGTCTTCTCGCCTCTCGGTTCTAGGTTCGCAGATTCATCTTCTCGCCTCTCGGTTCCAGGTTCTCTGATTTGTCATCTCACCTCTCGTTTCCAGGTTCGGAGATTCGTCTTCTTGCCTCTCAGTTCCAGGTTTGCAGATTCGTCTTCTCGCCTCTCGGTTCCAGGTTCGTAGATTGTCTTCTCGCCTTCAGTTCTAGGTTCCAGGTTTGCAGAAGACAATCTCACCTTTGGTTCCAGATTCGCAGCTGCCATCTACCTTCACCAGTGGAGTGTCCCTGTTTTTCTTTTTAACATAATGCGGTTCTCGATTCTTGGTTTATAGAACCGAGAACCGAACCGCACATAAAACAAAAAACCAAAACTGAAACCATTTAAAAATGTAGGAACCGAGAACGATAACCGAACCGAACCGGAACCGAGCTGTGGTTCCGAGTCGGTTCTTGGTTCTGGTCGGTTCTTGCCCACCCCTAAATTTAATCACTATAAATACCCCACCAATTAATTTCACCAAGAAAACTTTAATTACTATAAACACTCCACCAATTTATTTACCAACAATCCACCACCAACAATCTACCACTATTTATTTTAACCAACAATCCACCACTATATATTTTAAACAATATTCCACCGCCATTTATTTTAACTAATTTTTATAAATACCCAACAAAACTCTAATTATTTTTCAATAAATCTTTAATAATAAATTAATCCTATAAAATACTAATTAAATTCTATATTTTCCCACCAATCATCCAATTAATTATCAAATGAAATTTTAATTATCCTTAGTTTTTTTGTGGAAAATCGGGGTATTACACCTTATTGTCCTCAATAAAGATTTTTCGTTCTTGTAATTGTTTTATTAAATTTGTCATGGTGTTGAATGACTTTGTTTCCTACACAACATTTTTTCCTTGTTTATTATTGCAATATGTATAATTCTTGTTGATCACTCTGTGGACCCTGACCCATTTGTTTTGGGTTTTGGGCTTATTTTTATATTAAGACTTTCGCTGAAATTTTAGCCTTGGGCAAGGCGATTGGATCCTCTTCGAGGATCAAGTCGCTGGACCTGGCATTTCTATTAGGCCCACTTCTAGGTCATGACAATTAAGTTGGAGTATTCCTTTGTACAAGGCAGTCTTGGAGTTGGAAGGTGTAACTAGAAACCTTTCAAATTGACTTGCATCCCATCAAATTGCATTCCCATCAACCTTCGTTATCGTCGAAATTATCAACTTCAATGAGGTATGGTGGTCTCCGTCCACTTTGACAAACTGGCATTCAAGACCAAACAACACGTCCGCACAAATCATATTGCAAAATTTCTTGTGGAATATCTGTCATTGGTGTTATTACCGAGTAATTTTTTTGCTACGGATATCCATTATAGTATTCACAGATATCTACCTCTTCCTTAACTAATGAGAACCGTTTACATGTCCATTCATCTCTCTTCGAAAACCTATTTTCCTCCATTCGATCATATCTGTGGAAGGGTTCCATTTCACTGCAGATATATTCCTCATCGAACAATCAATCTTTCATCCACTCTCATACATCGAACGGTCGACCCTGTTTCATTAAATCTCATGTCGTGCATATGAATCCACCTATCTGTAGAAGCATACCTTGCCGTTGTGGATATCTGTTTCCTCTTAAATCAACGAGAACTATCCACGTGTCCATTCATCTTTCTCCAAAAACCTCCTTTTCTTCATTCAATCATATACGCATAAAACGTTCCATTCTGCTGTGGATATATTCCACATCGAACGACCAACCCTTCATCTGTTCTCATTCATCGAACGACTGACCTTGCTTCATTAAATAGCGTGTGTCGTGCACGTGATTCCTCCTATCTGCGGAAGCATACCTTGCCGCTGCAAATATATGTTTCCTTCTAAACTAACGAGAGTCGTTCACGTGTCCATTCATCTCTCTCCGAAAACCTTTTTTTTCTCCATTTGATCTTATCCGCAGAATCGTTAATTGCCGACGCGGATATCTGTTTCCTTATTTCTGAATATTCATCTCCTTATTAATTTGTGATTGTCGTATCCATGATTTCCTTTTTTTTTTTTTTTTGTGAGCATCCATTTTTTTTAAAAGTCCCCGATGTTATGGGGGCCTATTTTCCCAGAAGGACGCCCACCAATTCTTAGACCACCATTATCTTAATTCAGAGTTTTCCTAGAGAGCCACCACCGCGCGTCACATATGCATTACAGTAAAGAAACTCCTACCTCGACAGCAATTGCCTTTTCCAACCAACTCGAGCTACACTCTAAGGAACATGCTCGAAATCAGAAACATCATCAGAACCTAAAATAAATCTGACGACATAATCTCATATAAAATACTAGGGATGATGGATGGGTCCTATATTAGAGCTAGAAACCCAATCCGGAAAGAAAAGATCAATGATCACGAAATTCGTTAAGACGACAAAAGTTTTGTCTTGACAATATCCCCAAAAATATGCTCACAACATGCCCAACAAAGTCTAAGAAATGGCTCCAAAACGAGGCCCAAACATATGGACCGAAATGGCTCAAAAGCATGTCCTAGCACTGAGCGCAAACACGCGAGCGCTGCGACGTGGAGCGTCTGGCGCGCATGCCTCATGTCACATGCCCATTTGCCACTTTGATTGATGCAATACCTCAGCATAGCAAATGATAAGTTGCGGCTTAAATTGTGTTTTTTTGACTCCTAATAAAAAAAAGCCCAATTTTTGGGCAATAAACACCAAAACTTGCCAAAAAAAAACTTATACTAACATATTCCTAACACAAAATTGAACCACATATTGCAATTTCAACCTATGATATCAAAATTTTCAACTCAAAATTAGATCCGATTGAAAATTACAAAAAATTAACAAAATAGAGGGTTAAAAACGATGTACCCATGAAGACCATGGCTAGAACTCAAAGAACTGGATGCTAGGACGACAGTTGAAACGACGAAACTCACTCTTCCTGTAACACCCGAATTTTTCATTCTTAAATTTTAGCAATGTAGTGGAATGATTGAATTTAATGGAGTGAAGTTTTGGTGTCACGCGTAGTATATTTTGTGCTTCTAATATTTACGAAGGTGAACCATATGTTAATTAGATAAGTTAATTTAAGAGTGCAATTTTATATTAATGAAATTAGTTAATAACTTAGTTGTATAAGTTAATTTGGTGATTTAATAAATTAAAGGAAAAGAATTATTATTTTTTATTAAATTCAGAAAATTTAAGGGAAAATCTATTCTCGGCCATTGGATTATTATTGATTTTAAGGGGGGTTTGAATGTCAGCCGTTGGATGTTCATTTGGGAAGGCTGCATTCTCTGCCTTAGACGAAAATGCGGTTCGACCTCATCCCCACGATCGTGGCTGAACGCAGTGAGGTACCCCGATGTTCCTGCGAGAACGATGTTGTCGCCCTCTCGTTTCCATTCGCGAGCTGCCGGGAGTGGGTGCGGCTAGTTCGGAACTCGCGTTCGTGGAGGTTTCCACGACCGACGGCCTAGTTGAAGGAATGAGGGATTAAATACAGGTACTCGGCTAGGTCGTTCTCCTCGGGCAGTTTGGTGAAGAACGGTTCTCCCGAGCCCGTTCGCGTTTTCGTCTGCGGCGAGGAGGCCTTTTGGCAAATTTCGGTTTGGTGAGGTTCCCACGTTCGGACGCTTTTGAAGCGGATTGGCGATGACAGCGTTCACCTCGGGCGATTTCCCCTCGGGCTATTTCCAGATTGCCGAAGGTGAGAACTTTAACTTTTGTCGGCTTGGTTTGGTTTCGGATTTCAGGATTTGATGTTGGATATAGATCAGTATTCTGGAATTATGCTACTGAATTGGTTTACCTGAATAATTTGCTGTTGGACTTAGATTGACATTTTGAACATATTGATGACTGGATTACCTGTCTGTAGAGCTGGATTGGAATTATTATCTTGACGATTTGCTGTTAGACTTATATTGACGCTCTGAACAGTTTGATTATTGGAATTACTAGCTAATATTTAGAAATCTGCATACATTAGTGAAGTTGATTACTGCATATAATTGGAGATGATGTTTCTTTTGTTTAGCGTAATCTGTTTCATTACTAACGTTGGGTTTTGCCCTTAGTTATGATTTAAAGTTGGGAATAGGTTCTGCCTGCACGTCAAAAATTATGTTTCATTCCTGTGGAAGGTGGTATGATGCTTTGAGTTATTTAGGAATCTGTTTATGATTGGAAAACTAATGTCCATGTGTCAACTAGGGGTTTTTGGCTTTATATTCATGTTATATGTCTATCTAATGTACTAAATGAACCTGTGTTTACTGTCTTTAAGTTGGAGATGAGTGTGTTATAATTCAATGGCTGTTATTGATAAATGAAATTGACCTTATATTCAGATTATAAATGGGTGGAAATTTGAATTTCTGGTTAATTTGATCATCGCTTGTAGGATTATAATTTAAATCAGATTATATGTTGTAAGGGACTAGAAATTTATCCCTAATAAGAAATAGGAAATCTGATTTTGTTGTATAGTGTAGCTTAGTTCTTGTTAATGTTGTGGAGGATCACAGTTACTGTTGTCACGTTATCTTTCATTGACTCGAGGATATGCTTAGATAGTAATTATGTGCATTTCATGCATCATGTTTTTCAAGAAAATGACGAAAATGATATACATGCAAATGTTTTCATGAAACCGAATTTAAGATATAAATGAGTTGATTGTTTTGCATGAGGTGGATCTAATGGTGTCAACTAAATAAACGTAAATGATTGTTGTGGGACATCAGTTTAAGAGAGAGTCACATCATTTGGTC
>JAJTVF010008538.1:0-10819 GCA_022433065.1 Begonia loranthoides
GCAATAGCCATTGAATGTGGTATACTCAATATCACTGAAAGTCTAGACATTGATGCTGTGATAGAAGGATCTCAATTTAGAAATTACTCCCCGGAAGAGAGAATGGAGAAGATTGACAAAATCAAAGTAATCGCTCGATCCTCCCCATTCGACAAGCTGCAGATGGTGCAGAGCTTGAAGAAAAAAGGCCATGTTGTAGCTGTCACAGGCAACGGAACAAACGACGCTCCGGCCTTAAAAGAAGCCGATATTGGACTTTCTATGGGAATTCAAGGCACTGAAGTGGCAAAAGAGAGCTCGGATATAGTAATTCTGGACGACAATTTCACATCTGTGATGACAGTTTTGAGGTGGGGAAGATGTGTTTATAACAACATTCAGAAATTCATCCAATTTCAGCTCACCGTCAATGTCGCCGCCCTCGCAATCAACTTCGTCGCTGCTTTATATTCCGGAAAAGTCCCTCTAACAGCAGTTCAGCTCCTGTGGGTGGATCTCATAATGGACACTCTAGGAGCTTTAGCTTTGGCCACCGAACAACCAAGCGACGATCTCATGGAAACCCCGCCGGTGGGACGAACGGAGCCGTTGATCACCCGAGTCATGTGGAGAAACCTCATTGCTCAGGCCCTTTACCAAGTAACCATCTTGCTAGTCTTAGAATTCAAGGGAAGATCCATCTTCAACGTGAACGAAGCTGTCAAGAACACTCTCATTTTCAACACCTTCGTCCTCTGCCAAATCTTTAATGAGTTCAACGCAAGGAAGCTGGAGAAGAAGAACACATTCAAAGGGCTACATAAAAATAAGCTCTTTTTAGCCATAGTTGGGATCACCATTGTTCTTCAACTGCTAATGGTTGAGTTCTTAAAGAAGTTTGCTAACACAGAGAGGCTGAATTGGGGCCAGTGGGGTGCTTGCACCGGCATCGCCGCATTATCTTGGCCGATCGGGTGGTTGATCAAATGCATAACGATTTAAGGCAAGTAGTAGTCTCTCCTAACCAAATTACTTAAGAAATTTAGTCGCATAGTTAGCTTCTCCCTCTAAGTTCTCTCTCTTTTCCCTTTGATTATAATATTAAATAAATAATAATTTTATATTTCTTTTTGTAAAAAAATAAATTGAAAAAATATACAAATCATTTTTCTAATATATAATAATTTTATAATTTACTTTTGTAAAGATAAGTAAATTAAATAACAATATATATAAGTTTCTTAATATATATAATTTATATAAGTAACAATGTATTTATCTTTTAATTTTACACTTTATTTTTACTACATATTATAATGTTTATTAATTAGTGAACTAATGTTATATCTTAATTATTTACAATTTATTTTAATGATTTTGTTAATTAATGAGCAACAAGTATTGTAGAAATGGCAAACAAGTTGACAAGCCCAAAAATATCTAGTTTAGCGAGCTTAGTAACTTAAATGTATAATACCTCGATAAATTCTTCCATTAATATAATATTAAAAATTTTTGTAGAATATACATTTTATAAGAGAACATATTTCATAATAACAAATCGTACTTAAACGCATTAATTGTGGAAAAACAAGATACAAATAAATAAGAAATTATATTAAGTAATTATATTAATTAAGGTTAAAAATAGATGAGGGGGAAAAACATACTTCAAAATAAAATTAAATTAGATTGAAGTTCGACCAGATGATATAACGGACAACAGGGTGTGGCATCCAAAACATGGGACCAGTTGACAAGCATTTTCAGTCGATTGTGCATGTCGATCAGTGCCACATGAATTTGCAAAAAAATAATTTTTACATTACTTTAGTTGACATGAACAATCGACCAAATCATAACTTCTCCCTCTTAGCTCTCTCTTTTTTCTTGGTTGTACACGATGTTGAAAATGTAATGGCTTCTACTCACATCAGTCCTAGTTTGATATTCTATGATTACCAATTAAATTGAGTTGAGAAAAGGATATACTTTTCTGATTTACTTTATGGTTTGACAAGCCAATTTTAGTGACTGTATAATCAGGATAATATTTAATCAGCAGTAATTAGTGACTGTTTGACCAGACTTTGAATATTTTAAAAACTAATAAAATCATAATGTTATGTGACAAAAATGTTTTTTTTTCCTTTTATTATAATATTAAATAAATAATAATTTTATATTTCCTTTTGTAAAAAAATAAATTGAAAAAAATATGATAAGTCATTTTTACTTCATATTATAGTGTTTATTAATTAGTGAACTGACGTTGCATCTTAATTATTTATAATCTATTTTAATTATTTTATTAATTAATGAGCAATAAATACGGTAGAGATAGCAAACGAGTTGATCGAGCCCAAAAAAATTCAATTTAGCGAGCTTCATAAGTTAAATGTGTTGAGCCTAAAGAGCGTAACGAGCCTAACAAGTTGAGCCTAATGAGTCAGTTCAAAAAAAAAAAATTTAAATCGAGCAAACTCGCGTGTTACAAATTAAATGAGCCGAGTCAAGGAAATTAAATGAACCTACCGAGTCGAGCCTAACGAACCAAACATTTATAAATTTCTAATGTTTTCAATTTATATCAATATAACATAAATATTTTTAATTTATTTACTTATTAAAGTTACAGTAATTTTACAAAAAAAAATATATCTTTAAGAGAATTATACACAAGAATTATAATAACTAAATTTATAATAATTATATAGTTAAATAGTATATAATAAAAAAATAAAAATTAACATTTTAAAAATTCAAATATAAATATAATATTTCTATATAATTTATTATATGACATTATATATTAAAAAGTAAAATATTTATATTACATTGTATAAAAAAGCTACTGTATTTTTATCCACATTTGAAAGTTGAAAGGAAACCTCGTAAGAAGATTTGTACACATGAGAGAGAAACATTGAAGAATGGTGTAAAAAACGAAAGCCTTGATACCTGAAAACATTATTTTGCTAAACGTAAATTATTTCTTAACTATGTACCAAAATTGTGTAATATTATTGGTTGTTAAAAATGCTGGTTCATATAGTTAATTGTTAGAATTATATTGGATAATTGTGTTGTGGTTGTGTTTTGTGGATTTTGGGGGATGGGGATGGGGATGGTTTGAATTGTTGCGGATGTTCATGGTTAGGAGCAAACGACCAGACTACACGTCCAAAGTTTGGACTTACTCTTGAGTAGTTTTTTGGTCGCCCAGAGTTGCATTTGCGGTCAATCGTTCCAATTACAATGAAAAATGTATTGATCTCGAGTAGATTTGTAGTTGATCAAAGTAAGAGTGTCGACGACTGGGATCCATATCCGCAAAAGTGAGGGTGACTCTGGAAACATGGATGACCGCAGAAAGGTGTCTGGAAACTCTCGGGTTGTATCGCGGTCAACCGGTGTAGAGGATGCAGTCAACCGGTCTAAATACTATGAAGAATATGTTGCTCTCGGGTCATTTTGCGGTCGCCCGGACATAAGATTGCGGTTGTTCGCATGTAGCATCCGTTAACTTTATTCCATTTTATGAATCCTTTTATTGTTTTTTTTTTCCTATCCTATAAATATATATATACTTTCTTATATTTTATTCTTTCAACACATATGTTTGCAGTAGAAAAATCTAACACAATACACACATATATATTTACATGAGTTTCAAAATATCATATCATTCTTACATATTTTATCTTGAACTAGTCCCATAATCCAAATTTCTATTTCAATTCATGATATTAACGTACTCAATCTCTGCCAAGGGGGACTATTGCCACGAGCCATATACACGGTCTCTAGAAGGCAACTTCAATAGACAGGTTCATCAGATACAATCGTACATGCATTCTCTGTTGGTTTTTAGGTTCATTCGCACGGCGGAATTACCGATGTTCATAACAACGGTAACGTGCGTAACCTATGTATCATGAAAAACAATTTCAACATAAACATAAAACAGATCGTTGTTATAATATATTAATAATAATATGTATTTAAAATATCTATTTAGATCTAAGTAAAAGATGAAGAATATTACCTTTGTAGCTTACTTCACACGAGTACAAAATCAACCTTCGATCTTCTCCGTCAATCCTCCTCACCTCGAATAAGCACGTGTGGGCTTGATGAACGAAACAAGATCACATTCAATTTATGATAAATCGTATTCTCAACACATGAGACGATCTATTTGGATTTAGAAAACACTTCTCTAAAACCAACACGAAAGACACAAATTTTGCTCTAAAAATGGATTCCTTAATCTCAAAAATTTCAACAACAACTTTAACTTTTTCTCCAACCTTTTTCTAATGAGGTTGGACCTCTATTTATAGTGGTATTGCTCCATAATAACCATTATGACATTTAGAGAAAAACACTACAAATTCCTTAATAAAGTTATAATTGATTTCATACATTTATAAAAATGTTATGAAAATCAAAAGTCTTGTCACCATAGCTCAACACTTGGCACATTTAAGTTATAACACATTTATAACAAAAATGTTATGGAAAACAAAAGGTCATGACATTAAATCAAATTTGACATTAATTCAAATTTGAAAAAATCCATTTTAAAAACTATTTTTAAAAGTTACTTTATATTTGTTAATTAATTGAATAATTAATAATTCAATTATTTTATTTAATAAAATATAACAAATATATTAACTATGACAACTTTTGTCATTTTGTCTTAATTAATTGAATAATCAATAATTCAATTATTTCAACTAATGAAAAAATAATAATAAACTTATTATTGAGTGTATTAAATAATTAATTCATAATTAATTATTTAATCTTCTTTGTTCATTTTTCTATTATTCGAATAATGATAGAAGGTGAGGAAGGGACCGATGGACCTATAGTTTTAAGCTCCAATAATATTTCGTTAATTAATATAAACTCTTTATATTAATTAACATAATTATTAACTAAAAAGTAATTCCACTAAATACTTAGAGTTGCACTCTCACAACTATAGAGTATATTTACTTAAAGTAATGTCCATTGATATAGTCATTACATATGTATTAACCCTCTATTTAGATTCGCAATAGAGCTAGGTTTATAATCTGTTAACCTCTCATATTGTGTCTTTATCTTTGACTACCATTAGTTCTTGATTGAATAATTAATTCATAATTATTATGAATTGCGCGCTAATTATTCGATCGTTGAACTAACAAACAAGGGAATCTATAGAAAAGGATTTCATTGTATCGATATTAACATTCTCAGCTATTCATTTTAATTTACTCCCAATATACAAGGTATACTAATCGTAACTCGTACAAAACTTTACCAAATAAATCAAAGAATAAATTAAAATAAAATAGGAGTTTATTAAATACAACGAATTAAGATCATGCATATATGACCATCATTATGATAAAATTAATTGTTCTATATTTAACGAAAATTATCAGAACAATATACTTTTATCTGGTCCAGTCCTATATAATCATATTATATAAAACATATTTATCTTATGTCACTACATATTTAGTCGGGATATGACTATACATTCTTAATTAGATAAACTATGTTTATGACTATGAACTATTTGAAAATTCCATACTTCAAAAATAAGTCTTGGACATATTCTGGTTATTACTCTTTATATTTATCACACATATATACAATATATATGTTAATATAAAGTTAGCATAAATAATCAAGGAATTTTCTTTGAATTTTATAAAACATGATATAAAATGTTAACATAATGTCAATCAATATAAATTTATTCATATATTATAAAACTATTCTATTACATTTGCTTGTTGGACATATTACTCCCAACATTCTCATTATAATATTCTCCTACATCACTAATTTATTTATGTGAGTACAAAACTTAGTGAGTAATGAAAATAACATACATAACATATAACATGCACGTGTCAAAAATATTCCTCTCTTTTGATCTTTCACTTCCAATTTGACTGTGTGGCACAGTCTAAGGAGAAGGATTTAGGCAACCTCTAGTCCACTTCTTGCGGGACAGTCAATCATTTCTGTAACGACCCGATTTTCATTTCCTTTTAAAGTCACGTAAAATTTGAAACTTTTTCTTTAATAAAATCAGAGTAATGTTTTTTTTTAAAACCGAGTGTTAAATCCTTTACTTAAAATCATTTTTCAATTTATTGAATTAAAAATAATCATTTAAAACATTTTCGCAGCAGAATAATTCTTTTTCCTGAAAACCTTTTATAAATTCTTTTATGAAACGCAGCGTAATTAAAACAAAACATTTAAATAATATTAATTAATCTACAAACCCTACAAATGATTTTTATTTACTCTCTTATCCCAGCCAGCCACAAGATCTAGTTGTGCAAATCCTTCATCAACTGTCTTTAACCTGTTCTATTGTTTCTCGTACATACTTACATCACAAGACTTAACTAATGAGCCTAATGTTCAGTAAGTGATATAAAATAAAATAAACATGCTATGCATTTTCGAAATCCTTTTTTGTTTTCCATTTCTGTTTCTTTTTCATTTCTTTCTGATTTCGTTTCGCATTTCATTTCCTTTCTTTTTTAGTCTTCTTGATCTTAACTTTACTTGATCTTTCCCTTTTCGTTTCTCCTTTAATTTCATTTTCTAGAAGGGAACCTATCCGTTCCATATACCGAGGGAATAGATACATCATATAGTCATGTAGCTATCCATCACCCCTACATGGGGATACATCATATGGCATCACTACCATGACCGTCACCATTCTCTTTTTGTTGAAGACGTTGGGGATTTCCGTACAAGAGAAATGATGAACACTAGAGTCCATGTGGTTAACCGTCACCCCAATAAGGAGATACATCACATAGAGTTCCCAGCGATGGACAGTCACCAAATCTCCCGAACTCCCACACACCTATTTACGTTTATCCAGTGACACGATAGATATTCCTACAACTAAATGATGGTTGTTCCCTCGGGTGATCAGCCCTTGAGAACGCCGTTCACTTAGTATGTATGAGCATCCATTCCACCACTTTTCGTTTTCCTTTTCAAAACCATGCATGAAAACCATTTTCGTATATTTTGAAAACCATGATGCTCGTGAATGCATACAATACTATCACATCCTTCCAATAATCTCTAAACATGCTCGTCTACGAAACATATAATTAAAAGAACCTAAATCTAATAAACATCCAGCAACAATAGCACAATATACGGAACATGCTCAATTTGTAGTAAAGCAATAAACAACCTAAATATTCTATGAAAGCAGTAAACACGCAGCATACAACCCTAATTCTTGAGATGTAGGGTCCAAAGACTAAAGCACAGTAAGTATCAACTTACCTCGTTCCTCACGGCGTTCAACGCTTAAAGCTAACTTTTCTCCTTCTTCGTATCTTCACAATTTAGAATTATCTAGTTATTACTAAAATCATTTAATCTACTTATTAACTTACTAATTAATTTCCATATCTAATTCTGATTATTTACATGTCTTAGACCAATTAATATCCCAATACAAAACCAAAAGAATGTAAGGACCAAGTCGGCAGCTAACAAGTTTATATCTAGCACTAACACATCCTACATTCCAAAAATATAACACTTAACACTTCAACGCTTGTTATTTTCCAACCTATCAGATTTATTTCCAAATGTTCACACTTCTACATTTATCACTATCCAATATCCAACCCCCAACAACACAACACACATATAGTTAACAGATTATTCCTTCCAACAAATTCATTCAGAAATCCAACAAAGTATAAAACCAAAAGCTGTAACTAACAGATTATTCTCCAACAATATAACACTCTAACATCCAACAACAAATTAACCATTTCATTTTTAACATTCCAGATAACTACAACAACAGCAAATCCAACTTAGCATGATTCTCCCCTAATCATATGCTTATCCTAGATAGAGCATAAACATTCCAAGTAAATAGAGCATTTCTATATATATTCCATAATCCAGCAGGTAACCAAAAGGAGATATAAAACACTCTTCAACAGTGCACAATTTCATCCTACTGATCGAAATGCAATACACCACAACAAGATTGCCATTCAAGCCTTGATAGAAACAATATGCTTTACAGGAAATAGAATCCATTATCCATGAGTAAAATTAATCCATCACAACAGACAACTACAATCCAAGTCATAGAATCAAAAGTGGAAACTTAACATTGGGTCCATCAACAGAATCCAAACGTCTAGAAAAAAATCCAGAATATAGAGAAGAAATCATTCTCACCGTGAAGACCCGAGAGTAACTCCTCTTTTCAGCAATCACCTCTCGGCCTCCAGAAGGAAATGCCAATTCCAGCCATCGAGAATCTTCCCTGCCGAATCGCCAGCTCTGAACCCCTGCAACGAACCTCCAGCCCACAATCCCATAGCAGACAGGAAAGGAGGAGAAAACCCGGCGAACTTACCCTGAATCGACACCGGAAGTTGCCGCGTGATGGAGCCCGAACACGAGCCCTAGCCAGGACTCGCCTCTCCGCCTCGCCTGGACGTCGCGCACCTGGACGTCGAACAGCGACCCCCGAGCCTTTGTCCTCTACTCGTCGTCGCCGCCAACCTCACCTCCAGGCTCGCTCTTCACCCTCGGTCCCAATCTCTCACCCTTTCTCCCCTGGTTTCTGTCGCGAAATAAGCAATAATTGATTTACTATCCCTAAGTGATTTATCACATATAAATCAAACAATTAAAAGCATAAATTAAAGAGTAAGAGATAGCGAATGTGCACACGATATTGTTTACGCAGTTCGACAAACCCGCCTACGTCCACGCTCAAATATTCCATTTGGAGAACCACCAAACCAATTGGATGCCAATTAAATCATTTACAACTTGACTATTACCGGGGTGTCACCTTTGACTATTCTGAGGCGTCACCCTTTGACTATTACAGGGCGTCACCCTAAATTCGACTATTTTGGGGAGTCACCCTTTGATTAAACTTACGGGCATTCAATCGTGTCATTGACTGTTTCAGAGTGTCACACTGTCACCCTTATATGACTAATTCGTAGGGCGTCACCCTTTACAATTTACAATTTAGCACAAATATAAATTTGGAAATTAAAACTTTGAAAACTAATCTAAATTCTCCTAATAATAACTTGCAAGTTTATGAGTGGGGAGAATTGGATTTACAATGCTCACAGTGATTTAGAATTGAGTCTTGAATTTGACAGGGGTTCGCCTCGATTCTCCGTTTGTGATGTTCAACTTGGAGTGCTTCTTAATTTAAAGACCGCAAACTTTCGGTTGACCTAAACCCTTTTCGGTCGACCGCTTCCAACCATTGAAGAAAATACTCGTTAAAATTAGACTGTCAGAAAACAGTCCGTTGGCAAAATCTGGACTTTTTGGTTGCCTATCCTCGACTGCTAGTCGGCCGCAAGAACAAAATAAACTTACAGATTCAAAGTGTCCTTGACCGCTCCTAGACTGCAATTCGTCTGAAAAACCCCCAAAATATTATAGATTCAAACGTTCCTCGACTGGGCTCGACTGCCACTCGACCGAAACACTCTGTTCAACTCCAGAAGTACTTTTCAGTCACGCAGCTCGTCCACGGACTTGACCTCTACTCGATCGAAAGACCAAAACCCAGTTTTGGTCGACTTCCCTCGTCCGCAGCTTGCCCACAACACACTCCAAATCAACCCCTAAATTATTCTAAGTCCCAAATTGATACGCAACACTACATAGACTTAGATAAATATGTTAGTACATTAATAATACTCATTTTGATGGTATTTTCAATAAAAATGGATATAAATAAAATGATAAAACGTTAAATACATTATCAATAAAAATGTAATTAACCAACTTATTATTTTCATCAAATTAAACTATTTAGTAATCATAAAAATAAAACTAAGCCTAACAAAAAAGCTAACAAGAATGTATCCATGGATGAAAGAGTTTTTTTACCGATAATACAAGTTGTCATTTAGACAAGTTAAGATTTTACTAATATGTCAAAAGTCAGAGTTTGCTAAATCGAAAAATAATTTAAGATATCAAAAAAAGGAATTCCTTAAATTCATGGTTTAAATGCACTTTTCCATCAATTTTAATAGAAATAATGTAATTTTAATTTTAGTCTCTAATCTTATATTTTATTTTTTTCACTTTTTAATAGTGCTAAAGTCTCTGTAATTTTTTAAATAATCCCTTTAATTATGTTGTTAAAATAATCAGATGTATAAAATTATGTAAATATTTAGTAAATTAATCTTCAAAAATAGTTTTATATAATTAAGTGTTTGATAAATTATAATACTTAATTATTTTTAAAATATTAAATTATGTAAAAATATATGAATGTATTTGTTAAATTTAAAAATTCATATTATATGAAAGGTGAAAAATTCTCAAATAAATAAAAATTAATTAAATGAAATAAATATATATTATAGTAGTAATAATTTAATAAAAAATCTAAAATAGAAGAAAGAGAATGTTAGAAAGAGAGAAAATGATAGGACTAAAGGTGGAACTAGTTCATATTGAATCTGGTAACACTGAACCGAGCTGATGATTAAGGGTCGGCTTGTTTTAGTTTTAATTTTTGAAAAACAAATTTTAGAATAGAAGTGAGTACAACTGAAGTTAACCGGACTGAATTAATATAATATAATTTTTATTTTATCTTAAAAATTATAAAAAAAATCAAATCAAATAAACCAAAATCTGTCCAAATCAAGTTTAAAATAATCAGACGTAGAAATTCATAACTAAAAGAAATTCATTCATTCCAATTCATTAACACCAAACACATTTGCATCAAATTATTACAATCCATATTTTACATGTA
>JAJTVF010008552.1:0-25000 GCA_022433065.1 Begonia loranthoides
GTCAAATAGTGAAGAGGAAGGTGATTGAGGTGATAAGGAAATAAGTATGGCAAAATTAGAGGAAGCAGATGACGGCATAGGAGAGGAGCTTATAGATTGAAAGGGAAAACAATGCTCATTGAAAACAACATACCTAGAAATATAAAAAAGATCAGTGGAAGGAGAATAGCACAGATAGCCCTTATGGTGTGGACAATACCCCAAAAATACACTCCTTAGAATGCGATTCTAATTTGTGTGAATTAAAAGAGCGAATGAAGGGAAAAGAGGCAAAGCCAAAGATTCTCAATTTACTATACTTAGAGACTTATGAAATAGACATTGATATGGTGAAAGATTTTTTAAGACCGGAGTTGGAAGGTTATTAATCAGATAAATCGAAGTTCGAAACACATATGGCCAAAATCGAAATAGAACACTAGCATGTGAAATGATGGATAAACCTATCTCAATGACCGTTTTGTGCAGACATGTATAGGCATGATATCCGGTGATGAATTCTAAGAGAAGAGAAAAGTGAGGACAAAGAGAAAAATTCATAGCCCCGGTCCAATTGAAATTATTTAATTTTATAGCTGAATTAAGTATGAACAAAGGTATGAAAACGAAGAAAATAATTATAGACTTCATCTTTTGTTCGAAGAAAGTATATCTAACAAAAACGACTAAAATCATCTATAAAGAGAAGAAAATATCGTAATGATGTAACAAAATCAACCGGAACAAGGCCCTATATATGAGAATGGACATCAAAAGATTTTGAAGCTCTGGAGACAAAAAGGGTAAAAGGTAATCTATGACTTTTGCTAAACTGGCAAGAATTACAAAATGTAGTAGTTGTATCAGTATGTAAAGACATTTGATGAAAGACTTGAGTTAAAACTTTCAGAGAAGGGTGTCCCAAACGTTGATGCCAAACATCGGAAATTAAGGAACCGCTAGGAAGAACTAAGGAGGAGAGTAAGGAAGGAGCACGAGAAGACACTGGAGACAGCTTGTAGAGACCCATAGTGAGAGGTCCTTGGAGAAGAAGAGCTTGGGAGATCACGAGAAGACACTAGAGACAGCTTGTAGAGACCAATAGTGAGAGGTCTTTTGTCACTTTATCACATAACGTTTTACATTCTCCTTTCTTGTCTCATCAGCTTAGCCATAGTGACTAAGTGATGAGACAAGAAAGGGGAATGTAAAACATTATGTAAGACAATAGGTTTGGAAGGAGTTGGAAGAATTGCATTACCTAAATTGAAAATTTGTACGGTATTACCATTGCCCACCATGATTTTATTAGTGTCGTAGTAGTGTGCAACATCAGTTAGCTAAGAAAGTTGTAGGGGAAAAATAATGTATAGCTCCGGAGTCCATAAACCAAGAGTTTTGAATATTAGAGGAAAGTGGGGAAGCAGAAACTTGTATAGCAAGTACTGATTGAGTATTAAAATTTTTTGGTGGAAGTTTGTAGGTTGTATTGGTACGGTGGTAACACACCACTTCAATGTGACCAATTTTGAAGCAAATTTGACAGTGTAGTTTGTAACCACCAATTTTGTTGAATTTGGGAAGATGTTGTCCGGAAGGCTTACCTAGAATAATGTGAGGAGAGGAAGGTATTGGTGTTAGAGGAAGGTATTCGTGTTGGAGATGAGTAGGTTAAAGGCCTGACAGATTGAAGGTTCACTTATGGCTGAATGGTATTCATCAGTGAAACTGAGTTTTGACGTTCAAGACAACTAAAAAATGAGTAACAAATTCTGCACCTCTTCAACTGATGCAACTGGTGATGATTGCAACGAATGGATTATATTCATTGTCTAACCCATTCAACAAATAGATCAACTAATCTTTGGGACTAACCTTCTTACCAATTGCAGCAAGTTGATTGCAAATTCTAGTAAGCTTCTGAACATAAAGAGTTATAGATAAACCATCATTCGATAAATTTTGGAGTTGACTCCGAAGCTCAATGAGTCAAGTCATTGAGCTAGCAGAATAGATCTTCTCTAAAGCGACCCAAATTTTTGCTGCTGTAGTGTAAAACACAATCTAAGGAAGAAGTGAGTCAGATAAGGAAACATAAATTCAACTCATGAGCAAATAATTGTAATATTCTCAGATAACAAAATCAGGGTTAAGGTCCAAATTAGCCAACAGAGGGGAGGGAGCAATATTAGAACCACATAGAAAAGACTCTAAACCATTTGCAGTTGTGGGCATCCAGCTTGACGGTGATATTTTGATTCATCGCCAAAAAAGAAGGAAGAGTAGAAGCAAAAGAAGTGTTGGAGGTGGGAAGAACATTGCTACAGGAAGAAGTCATCTCTGGCTTTGATACCAAGTTGAGTTGAGTATGGAAGAAGAAAACCAGAGAGAGAGAGAGGTATTGCAGTGAAGGAATTTTCTATATTCTGTATCTTCTTCATTTTCATTCTGTTTACAATATATTCACTTTTACAACAACTTCACACGTGTAGACAGTTCTACACAATTTCAGAATATTAACCTCTATTTCCTAACAAATCTTACTTAAATTATATTTTATGTAGATTTATCTTATAAAGAACATTTAAAGCTAATGATTGTTAAGAGAAAAGGGAGATTGCAATTATTCAACAAATAGGATTTCAAGAGAGAAGATAGAAAAGTTTGTTAGAAAAAAGATAGAGGAGAAATAAGTGGCAACTAAATGTTTAGAGGAAATTAAGATATTCTGATTCTATTTTTAAAAATACGTTGAAAGAGAGAGAATACTTTGAGGAGAGAGGAACGTTTTGTTTAAAAAGTGACACCTTTGCCAAAGAAAGAGAGTCAAGCAGGAGATCAAAATAAAGAAAGGAATGCACAGGAAAAGAGGATTCAGACAAAAGAAGATTAAATGAATATTTACCAGAAAAGAGGATTCAAACAAAAGAAAATTAACTTCGGTGTCGTCCCTATCCATTTGCAGAGCAAACATGAAGATCCTCACATAAGCAATTTGGTGACAATAATTGTTGCAACAAAGAGCAGCATTAACATCACATAAAAGAATTTAGTATATTTTTTTTGTATTTATTAACATGATACCTAAAATTAATACGATCACCTTCTTTTTCTTTATGAGCTAAGTATAGAGTGACTAAAGGAAGAGAGTACGTAATCATGTGAATCTCCATGCTCTTGTTGGATTTTGTTGCATGAAATTATATGGGCAATCCAATGTGTTCTTAATAATCAATTTACTCACTGATCAAAAGCCATAAAAGAATATTTGAGTTTTTATTTAATGAACGGTAAATAAAAACTAGGACCAATAGTGAATTGTGTGAATATGATAACTTCATATATGTTATTTAGTTAATTTCAAATATTTACACATCGTTTTATTTGAATCGTATTATTACTTTAGAATTTGTGTTTTAACGAGTTCTTGACAATATTTATCTAAATAAATTTGAAGAAAATATTGTAAGAATTAATCAAGCAACTCTAGCAAGTCTTGTATAAAAAAAAGAATTCTAGATCATCTAGTGAACTTTGTATAGAAAGGGAAATAGAATTCGAGTCATGTTTCTATATCATGTTTATCTTATTTAATCTATTTCATGTTCAATTTTATTTTTAAATTATTCATTTTTTTTTATCATTTCATATCACCCAATTAATTTTCATCTTTAATTATTCTTGTTTTACTTAGATTTAAATTTTAATAATTTTGTCTTCGTGGGATCGATAATCTACTTATCATATATTACTTGTATGCGACACGTACATTTACATAGTGTTATAATTTTGCATATCTTCCATAAGTTAGACTTCGGTTCTCCTTACAAAACTCATGTTATTATTCATACATGAAGAACATTTGAAAACACAAGACATATTGTGCAACAATCTTACGCAAACCAAATACACTTCCACTCAAATTATGATGTTTTCAGTAGTTACAGAATTAAGGCATCAATAGTGAGAGAATTTGGCTTAAAGACATTAATATAATATATTAAGAATTCTCTAATGTATAATAAAATACAAATATTTACCAAAAAGGACCCATGTGACCAAAAGTTGAAAATTAATCCCGAGCAAAGCAAGTTAAAATTATGATCATCATCAACTTTTCAGAAAGAATCACATGCACAACTATGCCCATAGCTACAGAATTCATGCTTTCAACTCAAGGAATGACATCAAAATTGATAAGCTATAATGACATGAAAATCGACGCTTTGATACCAAATGATGCGAACACATAAGGTTGGGCACGAGTGCAACAAAGGGGGGAGGCCGGGGTTGCCAAAAGCTCTCGGGTTTGGGCAATCTCTATTATACTCGAATGATAAAGTTAAATCCTCAAAAATCTAACTTCAAGAGTCTACTAGAGAGAAATCTCTATTTTTTTCTCCTTTAATATTCAAAGTTCAACTACTAATACAATACACCTCTAAGGGAGCTTATATAACCCACAACTAGGGCAAACCTATCTAAGAAGAAGATTTCAAAATACCCTTTCAACATAAACTACACAGGATTACAACATCACTCTAGCTTAGTGTTACATAATTAAAATCCTAACACTTAACAACATAAAAAATAACTAAATTACTACATTTAAATATTAAAACACACAGAAATAAAAAATAGGTTGGATGGACCAAAGGCTTGGGCCGGGCACATCAGCTACAATTTCCTTAATTGAAAGAGAATTTTTTTTTTTTGCTGAAAATTCGGATGTTCGAGCCAAGTTACATAGCTAAAGATGGGTATCTGGATTTATAATTCACAGGAACCTTCCCTTGTAAGCCTGTTTCTTTGGATGAATTCTCCCTAAAACAAGCAATAGTATTACACTTTTCCGATTTACAATTGGCAAACTAACAATCTAACAATCTAAATCCTTACGAAGAAGACATCCATAAAACCTAAAAAACAATAGACTTTCTCCCATTCGAATTTCCAGGACATCTCGACAACCAATCAAATCAGAACACATCAATACGAAGAAAAGATCGAACATACCATGACCGCGAGTGAAAAACTCGGAGCAGGGCCAGCCGCGCGAAGTTGTTAAGGAGAGGGACTCCTCCTCACTGAGCGGTTCGGCCAACTTTCCGACCAGATCAATCATTTTTAAGGAGTCGGAGCGTCGGGGTGGGACCCAGAAAGAGGATCCAGGAACAAAAGGGAGCCAATCAGGCGTCGACCGCTGCACAATCACCCGCTGCACAATGTCTTCTAGCTTCCTGATAGCCTTAACCTCAAAATCGCTGTCCGAAGAAGACGGCCATGAAGAAGACGATGAGGCAGAAGAGGAAGAGGATTCGACATCGATCTCGATTAGCTGGGCCTTACCGGATAGCGTAGAACGATTCCGGCAGGTGAAAGCAGAGGTAGATGGAGACGGAGCGAATTGTGGAGACCTGAGGTGTAAAGATGGTGAGGTTGAACGGCGGAGTAGGCCCCGGTAGATGATTCTAGCCATGTGAAAAGAGACGACGGTGTATGCGATTACAATCTTCGAGGTAGACGAGTTATGAAAGCTAATCAATTTGTCCCCTAATTAATATTTATATTATTCTATTATTTATAATTAATTAATAGAAAAATGACGAATCATCCCCAATCAAACACCTTTTTTTTTTTCTCTAATAAATTAATCATTAAACTATAAAAATATAACATCGTTAATATAAATGTTATGTTTACTCTTAAATGTGATAATTTTGAGCCGTAACAGTTCGTCTACAAATTATTGCGATTCCACAATTTTAAAAAAACAACATTATAATTTTCATGGCCCACTGCGGATCATATATTAAACTGTAGCAGTGTGATGATAAACTGCTACGGTCTCATATGAAGGCGTCGCGGTTTATCATCACACCGCTACGGTTTAATATGAAACCACAGCAGTTTATCGTCACACCGTTACGGCTTCATATTAAACCGCAGCGGTTTATCGTGTCTCCTTCGCCTTGTACAAATACACAGTACACTCTTCGCGATTTTCTCAGACATTTTTTCAGCGATTAGTGAACCCTAGAGATTTTTTAGAGTTGAAGTGAACCGCATTTTGGCGAAGTTCAAGAATTTGTTGAACACCAAATGACGTCTCGGAGTATTGAGGAATCTGTTATTAACCGTCAAGTTAAAGTGGGGCCTACGGCCACATTTTTGGCCAATGAGATACGTGCAATTGGAGACAAAGCTACTATAGTGTTCCATGCCATTTCAGCAACGCTAGACGAGGAGGAGCTTTGATCATTATATGAATCTAGTAGTGACGAAGACATGGACATAACTAAGAGTAGGCCTAAACGCCCACAACAAAGCAGAATGCACGTTCGTTGGTATAGGTCTTTGGCAAAAAGTATAGTTCACTAACTAAAATTAGAGAAAAAATTGTCGATCATGCATTGAAGAATAGGTATGGGATAAAATTCACCCATAGTGACGCACATTGATTAAGGGTTGTCTGCCTAAAAGGAAGCACGTGGCGGCTGCACATCTAAAAAATGCAAGGTGAAATGACGTTTCAAATAAAATGTTACAATGACGTTCACATTTGCTTGAGAAAGATGGAAAGCCGTTATGCCTTTGCCAAATGGATGGCAGCGCATTGCTTGGATAGAATTAAAAGTCAAGCCGACTAGGACCTTTCTTTCATAATTGAGACAATCAGGAAGGACTCTAACGTCCACATCACACCCAGCCTTGCTAAAAGGGCAAGAAATGCGGCCAAAAAAATTAACAAAAGGGATGGCAATGAGCAATACAAGCTCATATGGTCCTATGCCGAGGAGATTCAAAGGTCTAATCATGGAAGCTCGGTACGTGTTGACCTAGAGATAAGTGCATTTAAAAGGATGTACATGTGTTTGGTTGCATACAAGATGGCCCTGCTGAACTATGGTAGACTGGTTATTTGTTTAGATGGTTGCCACTTAAAGGTAGTGACTCTAGGCCACCTGCTCACTACTATCACCATCGATGGGAATGATGGAATGTATCTGATTACTGTAGCAGTGGTTGAAGCAAAAAATAGGGCTTCTTAGAGCTGGTTTCTGGAATTGTTGCTCGCCGATCTAAAGACCTTGACCGACAATGGGTGGATAATTATTTCTGACCGACAAAAGGTGCTATTGATTACTTTTGCCTTCTACGTTTATGTTATGCGTTGTGTACCAATGTTTAACTCATACTATGAATCTTTGTAGGGGCTAGTGTCAGCTATCAGAGAGGTGGCAAGGCAAGCAGACCATCGGTTTTGCATCCAACACCTGTATGACAATTTTCAAAAACAATTTAAAGGCATGTTATTCAATGATGCAATGTGGGCCGCATCTAGAGCCATAACAGATAGGCACTTTGAGAGAGAGATGTCGAAGTTATTTTTGCTTGACTTGGTAGCCCACAACTATCTACGAGGAATAGATGCGAGATGCTGGGCCAAACATACCTTCTGCTCCATTCCCAAGTGCGACATAAGCCTCAACAACTTCAGCGAATCCTTCAATGTCTGCATCCTACCAGCCCAGGACAAACTGATATTAAGTATGTTTGAGATCATACGAAAGGGGCATCATGGGTAGGATAGTGAAAAAAAATGAAAAGATGGCTCACTCGACAGATCTTTTGTGTCCACAGATCAACAACCGGCTCACCAAACTACAACCTGCAGGTCAAAATTGGAGCCCCTAGTTTTCAGGAGCTGCCCAGTTTGAGGTCAATAACGGTAACAAACAGTACTCTATCGATTTGGACAGGCATACTTGTAACTGTTACAGGTGGGAGTTGACCGGCATCACGTGTCTGTGCAGTCCCGTGCATTCACTTCATGAGGAGATCTTTTGAGGAATTTGTGCATGAGTGCTATCACAGGGAAACATACATGGCGATGTACTTCCACTTTGTCTACCCTGTAAGTGGACAAATTATGTGGCCTCCTGTGACGCATCTTGATCCAATTATCCCACCACCATTTCAAAGGCTTCCAGGAAGGCTGCGAAAATGTAAAATACGGGTTGTGGATGAGGCCCTAAGCCAGACAGTGTTGCCTAGAATGAACATGACCTGTGGACGGTGTGGGGGTGTGGGCACAATTCCCACACATGTGAAGGTGGAGGCCCAGAGTCTAGTGCATGTGGCGGCAGAGGTGATAGAGGCAGAGGCAAGCCAGAGCCAGAGGCGGCAGAGGAAGCTTGCACGACACATTTATGAGCTTCAGAGCCCCCGAGCCAGTTCCTAACATAGTCCTAGAGACAATCCACGAGAGATTCGCCGAAACAGTTCTTGACATAGTTTCTCAGACGCAGGTGAGCCCATTATCACGTTTGCATTTTGAAGTGTTATTTGGACTATGCTAATTTCATTTGCAATGTGTTATGCAGGAATATGATAGACAAGGTTCATAAGAACAAACACACACAAATGTGGATCTTAACCTTCCTTGATTAACGAAGACAACGCTCAACCAAAGTCACTATTAACTGTGTGTCGAAACCAAATTACATCATCTACAATAAATTATTTGAGGTAGACTATTGTATCATAGAACCTCTAACGAAGTATTGTAGATGATATATATCTGGTTTTGACGCATAGTTAATAGCCAGCATTTCTATGCCTTGTATATTTCGGTATTATTTACAAGTTGTTTAAATTGTTTCAATGAATGCAATGAACATGCTTACTTGTTTGTTGATGATGAATGAAATCGTTTGAGTTAATTTCTCTCTAAAAAAATTGAAAATTTTGCAAGAGTTTTGCTTATTTTTAAGTCTATCCCCCCGGCGACATCATCAAAAACAGATATTTTCCTAAACAGATATTATCCAAATAGAAAAAAGAAAATGTAAACATGTAAATAGTCAATGAATTCTTTATTACAACAAATTCAACATTCATACACATCTCAATTACCCTAAGTTGCCTTCTTCCTGCTCAAGCGCAAATCTGTGACTTCAAAAGACAATTGTGGGTCCACGTATATGTTGGACGCATTGGTGAACAACAGACCCTCCACGGGTCCATCATCGTGCTCGTGGAATTGTTCCTTCTTATCGCAATTTTAGATCAACCTCATCCCCTCACTCGTACGCCGAAAGATGTCGTGCGAGCTGAAATGCAAAGGGAACAATCAGCACAGAAGCAAAAAGCAATATGCGGAAAGTAATATGAATCTACTCAAGAAAAAATATATACCACTTTGTTAGTGAGCATTACAATGATGGGCATTGCTTCAGGCAGCAGTTGGTAAAAAGCGAATTGAGTGTGTAGGTCAACAGATGACATAAAACATGTCTACTTTGGGTGTGACTGAGATGTAAACCACGTATTAGAAACCATGGAACATGAACGACAATCTGGAGAAGCGAGATGTTTACTTACTTGAATCCACCATATTGTGTGTAGCGATTTTTGTTGTTGAACCACGAAGTAATATTCGTCATTCACCGCATAGCACTACATATAAGTTTGGATGAGTATTAAGATAAAAGATTCTAAACTAAGATACAAATAAGACTTTTCACCGTGTTTGGCATTCCTACTTGCTCCGGGAAGATGATCTCAATGATGATGTACTCATCTTCGACCAACTTTCTCGAAAGAATTGTGCACATCTTCACATTCTTCTGAGTATTTCCAAGAACGTATTTCTTAAAAAGATCCATCAGTTGACCTGGCTACAAAAAAAATTAACAAGAGCCCGTCAAACTAATAAGGCATGCATAAGTGCAGACACACATATATAACCAAATCGAAGACATACTATACGCATAGTTTTAAGTGGCAGAGGCTGTGATCTGCCCGACGCACCTGTCTCCTACATGTTGGCAAGCACGACAAGAGGAGCAGGTTGGCCTCTTAGAGCAATAGTGCTACAAATTTTAGACACGTTATTACTCACACACAAATAAAGTAAATATTAGACTTTGCGTAAAAAGTAAATAACTTACAAGCGATCTGTGGCTTCCATTGCTTCAGAGGATGATGGAGAGGCTGCTGGAGGGGCTGCTTGCTGCTCTGTTATCTGAAATGCTACCAACATCTCATGATGCCGCTCCTCTGCTCGCTCTTTCATTTTTTTGCATTTAGAGCAGCCCCATTTGATGTTGCTCCTTCATTTTTTTAATTTGGAGCAGCCCCATTTGAAGGTGCTCCTCCATCATTTCTATTTTGTTCAGCGCCATTTGATGGAACTCCACCATCTTGCACATCCAGCCGGACATCTTCTCAGGCATAGAAGTAAAATGAGATGTCTGAGGAGGGGGCGATTGCATAGGCTGCGGAGCATCCTCCTCCATGTGGTGCAGAGGCGATGCTGGAGGCTGTGCCTCTGAGGGGGCTGAAGGCTGAGCCACTGGGGGGAGGGGGGTGGTGGAGATTGTACAACTAAAGGGGGAGGGGGGGAAGAGGCTGGCGGCTAGGACACTATACCTCGCTTCTTCGAGGTTTTCCGTACCCATTCCCCTTCAACTTTGCTGACCCCTGTTTGGTCCACTTTTAATTTGTTGTAGATGTTTGTGGCCGTCTCTTCAATTCTTGGCTCATCCTCTGAGATCGGTACCCCAGACTTCTCAACAATCCTCTAAATGAGCCAGTTGAATGGCAGACTCTTAGCCGGGTTGTTGAGCACCTCGTGCATGTGACTTAAAATGACATATCCGATGTCCATTTTTTTCCTGGTGAATATCTTCTCGAGCAAATAAAGATCCATGCAACTAACATGGTCTCAATGTCCATCTCGAGGCTGTACGTCGTGATAATGTGGATCACTCGGGCTATGACATTCAACTCAATGGATGTTGGCTTCTTGTACATGCTAATCTAGGGATCCCAGTGCAACAATTTAAGCACTGCCAACCCATCTCCTCGCTTGATAAAAGGTTGCTCCCGAGACACGTGGTAATATTGATCTCTTAGTCCCTCCATCACACATCCAATCATCACGTTAATATCATTGGAAGTTAACCTCAATTCTCATCCAAACATATAAGTTCGAACCTCTAATGGTTTAGTGGACAGTTCCAAATTTGCATAAAATAGCCTCACAATCTTCTCATAGTAACTTCCCCCCATTCGGCACAAACCAGTTCAGCCAGTCCCCTCAAACAATTGTTCAATTCTCAACTCAGCCAAGGACTCCAAGTCTACTCTTTTAGAAACAATAATTGAATGGTGTTTAACATCAACTTCATACCATTCCTTTGCGTAGGCTATCCTAAAGAGTGGGGAGTGGAAACCCACTACAATGTGTTGGAAATGGACCAGTGCACCTCCAGTCGGTTGTTGTTGAGACTGCGGTTAAGGTTGAGATTGAGATTGTGCCACAATTCTGCCAGATCCACCCTCCTTGGTTTCTCCATCTTGCATTGCGGCGGTTTCTCCATCTTGCACCGCAATGGTTGCTCCTTGCTCCACGGGTGCTCCTTCTTACATCGTGACTAGTATAGGTCAGTGAAGCTGACCGATGAGGTCAGTTACAAGCCAATAGCGTTCACGGGCAGAGTCCGTCGTTTTTGCCTATGGTTGCAGGTGAGTTTCCGATGGACCACCCTTTCACTTGAGCGCCATTTTCTTTGTGTGGGACTCCATTGGTATTGATTACACAGTGTGGAATGAAGGTCTGAGTGTAATACCCTAACTGTTCATATCAGAAACTTAATAAGGATAATTGGTGAGTAATTGGGGTATTACCAAGGACGTGTTCGCATTGTTAGGTCAAAGGGATTATTCCTGATGACATTTTCCCCATATACATGATGTAAATTAAATGATGGGAATAATTAATTATTACATTGTGTGTTTATAAGTGTTATTTTATGACGTGTATTTATGGGTAAAGTGTTACGGGGTGAAAGCTAAGTAGGAAAAGGTGAGGAAATGTTGTTCTGGGCGTTTTTGGATGCCTGCGAATGAGAAGTGTTGTCCGCAACTACATTGCACGTTGCCCCAAACCTTGGCACGACTCAAGACGCAATTTCGCCTCCTGACTTCATGAAGTTCGAACGAGTCCGGACGAATGAGGACGCAAGTAGACGCGTCCGACTTGACTCTGTCCAAATCTAGACACTTGCAGATGCATGCGGATGAATGGGGGTGCATGCGAGTTGATTCCAATTTGACTCCGTCCAATTCTTTGACACATTCGGATAAATGTAGCAGCCATTTTGTGTCCGAATGTCGACTTCAAATGGTACAGAATGGGCAGGGATGCCATTTCTTGTCCATATGCATGATTCTGTCTTAAGAATTCTGCATATGTGGACGAATACGGACAAGTCCATCACATCCACACTCGTCCGAAATAGCCCAGATCTGTGTAAGATTAGAGCTTAAAATATTAGAACTCGTCCCCTTCAACCGTCATTTTCATGGCCCGACCAGAATGGTCCCTTCCAGACACAAGGATGCCATAGCCCACTCGGGAGCCACCTCCTACCTCCCTTAGGTGTACGAGTTGCCCCCTCCAGGTGTGGCTTTTTATGTTAGCCATTCATTCTCTCGCTTTTTCAATTGAGTTTCATTCCAGCAAGAAAGGGGGACCTGCGAGAGAAAGAGAGAGAGGGAGAGTCTGAGGGAGAGCTTCATCTGTGAGCTCATGAGTGATCCTCCTGAGTGATACGTGAGGAAGGAGTGATCGCGAGTTAAGGGGGTGAGCTGCACTACTGAGCTGGAGTTGCAATTCGTGGAGTTAGGGAGAGAGTTGTGGGGACTGCTGCGGTGGAGTTGTTGTCCCTGTTGGTTCTTCGTTTAGGTAAGGAAATGGGTGTAGTTTTGGCCATGTGGAGGCCTTACCCACAAGTATGTGTGCGTGAGTGATGTTATTCCGTGATGTCAATTTTTCTGAAATCCTTGGTTGACTAAATTCCTACAACTTCTATGTTATTAGTCCCGCTGCCTTATTGTTAGCTCCGTGACATTTCCTTGGTTGATATAACTGCTATAATTCCTTGTTGTTTTTATTTGTGAGTTGGGTAACTTCCTTTACTGCTTCTTCTACTACTAGTTAAAATTGTTGATTGATAGTGTAGGTTGATTGGTACTCTGTAGATTTTGATAGCCTTGTGACGCATATTGTTGGTTCTACAATTAAATGTCTGATTGTTGAGACTCTATCAATATTCCTTTGGTGATAGCTTTATTCTCATTGTCATCTCTGTTTGGTTATGTTACAAATGATTCACTGTGATAGATAATTGATCGAATGATTAAAGAAGTTAATGACTTGAATAGTGTGAACAAACGAGTTGAGAACTAGACTTCCGAGGATGACCCTACTTTCATAGTTTTACTTGCTATAATATTTTGTTGGATTTAGCTAATTACCTCTGTGTTATTTATAAGTTGTCAATTCCCTCATTCAATAAATATATATTGTTTTGCCACATAGAGCTTGTTTAATTACTGATTGACTAGAGCATGTTAAGCACTCTGAATTTGTATCAACAACAATGGACTAAGTTATTGATTTTGAGCATGTTCATTAACTAGTTGTAATTAATAACTAATCTTGGAGCATGTTAATTAACTAACTAGTTGAACATGTTAATTAACTAGTTGTAATTAGTAACTAATCCTTGAGCATGTTAATTTGCTAGTTGAGCTTGTGTAATTAACTTGATGCATGTCAATTAATTAGTGCAATTAACTATCTAGAATAATTAACAAGACAAGCATGTTAATTAACTAACTTATCGTTAACTACTAGTTAGCATGTTTATGATATTAGCAGTATGTTAATCAACTAGATTGTTTCACTAATCAATTAAATTATAAATCGATCTGAACATGTTTACAATTAATCTTCATACATTACTTGTTAAATCTTCAAGCATGTTAATTAACTATTACTCTTCATGCGTGTTAATCGACTAATAGAATCGTTTGAATATTAACTTCTTCACTATTAGCTTTATACAATTCCTGTAATTCTTTTAATTTCCTTTATTACAAATGCTTTACTTTGATAGAGGTTTTGATAGAGATCAAGGGTGTGATGAATGTTTAATGGTTGAATGGAATGAACGCTTAGTGCGAGAATGATGATAGCCTCCTTACGAACGATTTCGTACTTTTATTTCTTAATTGTTGTAACAGTAATTTCCTTCTATGTTAGTAATATTATTCTGCTGTTATTAGTTTATAACTCTCCGTGTTAATTAGAATTCAACACATGTCAATAACTTAAATCTAAGCATGTTAGTTAACTAGGATAACTAACTAGCGTAATAATCGTATCTTCCTTGAGCATGTGAATTAATTAGGATAACTAACTAACATAATAATCGTATGTTAATTGTAGTATGTTCTGACTCCTGTTCCATTTATTGTTGTGTTCTATAAGTTCAAGCATGCTATAATTCATTGTATATTGTTCCGATATGTGCATTTAATTTCTGTATTCCTTTCATGGATTTCTATCTAATTTCCTTAATGTTCATTGCTTAATTCCCTTATGTTGTTCGTTTTTTTCACCTTGACATTATAATGGTCCTCTGTTGTGTGCCTTCAATTATTGTTATTCATTATATGTGCAATTTCAATTACAGTTTGCTTTCATTCCTATGCGATTGTCATTTACCTTCTTTATATGTGCAATGTGTACCGCATCGTGCATCATGCTAGGTTAAGAATGTATCGTCATGCATCATATTAATAGAAACTAATAGAGAGTGTCACCTTGGTGGTGGTACTCACACATGCATTATGTGAGGTAAAATGTTAAGGAAATGAAAGGAATAAATGGGAAGTTGGGGGAGGATGGGTAGTCGGGTCTAGTCTGGCAACTAGGCACAGCCTCTACCTTGACGGGAATGGGTTCTAGTGTGCACCAGGAGGTTAGCCCGATCAACTATACCATTCCATACGGGTCCTTCAACCTCTCGTTAGAAGTACGAGTAAAGAATGAACGAACGTAATGAAAAGATTGGTTTTGGTGGCCCTCATTTCAAAAGAACTAAAGAGAGTCATAAGCATAATTACATCAAACCATTTTCGTTACTAAGCCTTTGGACTTACAGTCTACTTGTGGTGTAGGTGTATGTACTTGTACGTGAAATAAATGCACAGATCAAAAAGTAGGGATGCATGATATGCACGCGCGAGAGCTTGTGGCTGGCCTGGTTGAAAAGAACCAAAGAGAGCACAATTGTAATAAAAGTGTATTAAATTGCTTAGTCTCATTTCACAAAACGCAGTATTAAATTGTTTAGTCCTCTCTCAAATAATTTACACTTTCGCCATGTTTTAATAAGTCCGTTATGTTTTCACAAAATATTTTGTAACTGCTTCCACTATGTTTTAACGAAAAAATTTTTAATAGTCTGGTTTAGCACTCTGATACTATCTTAAATTATCTTAGAAAGGTTTTAATAAAAAGTTTTGAATTTTAGTGAATTTTAAAAGAAACCTAAAAACTGGGTCGTTACAGTTGGTATCAGAGCAAATTTGTTTTGCTTTACTGCATTTTAAAATCGAGCTCAGATTACGTTTTGCTGAATAAAACGATTTTGTAAAAGTCAAACTAATACTATAGCCTGCATGCCAGCACAAGCATCAACAACGTGGAAATACTCCATCCACTGTAAGTGTACTGCCTAATACTTAACATGATTCCCTTATCTTATATGTTGTGGTGAATGCATTGTTAGGACATAACATGGAGAGAGGAGAGAGACTGAGATAGTTAAGCAGTTGGTAGACTACATGGAGGACCAGTTTCGACTCATCGAGATTCAAATAGAAGAGTTCAGAACATTCAACAAGAAGTTTGTGGAGGACATGTTGTCACTGTCAGTAGAAGAAGGAGAACCGAGCATTGGGTGGAACAAGAGGCCCGTAGAGGATGGCGAGCAACGGGAGGATGGGAAGCACCTTCGAGTGAATGATATTATTGAGGAGATCGCAGTGGTGTCACCTCGAAGGAAGCCATGTTCGCGAGGTGCCAGGATTCACTCAGGGTTATGTTTGGCGGGTTCAGGGCTGTGCTATCGATGCAAGGGGTTTGGACACGTCGCCTATCAGCGTCCCAACCCATCTGAAGGACAGAGGAAGGAGTTCTTTGATTTACATTATAGGGATTAGGGCTAGTGGACTTAGTGGTAGCTAAGTACATCTTTTGTGTATTTTGGAAGTGGTAAACTCCTTGATGTATGTGAAATGGTGTGTCTTGGAATTGTGTTTGGTTGTAGGACTAGGGGAGTAGGTAGACTTGACGACAAGTATTGTGTTTGTATTTTGGGACGAAGATTCGCGGGTTTACCCGATATGTTTGGATGATATTAGTGGAGATAAGTGCATATTTTGGAACTGTTTGAGATTTTTATGCAGGCTACATAACTTTGGGGGAGTGTAGAAACAGAGAAGACTCTGCCCAAATTTTTGGAAAATAGGAAGAGCTAATAAGTAGAAAGAAAAAACCCAAGTGAATTAGACCAACTAGATAGTTTAACGTGAATGCCTAGGTTACAACGGATGAGTTAGAGGGTAGACTAATTACGGGAAGGGGAAACATTAAGGACTAAACTGAAGTTGGGGTATAAGATTTGGCCAGCCAAGTTATTGCCCACTCAGTATTGACCTTTGAGAGAGAATTAAGAGAATAAAGTTTGGAGTTTTACGGAGGATAGTTGAAGGAGAAACCTGTTGGATGCAGGGGGTAAGTGATTCCTGCATAGGTTACATCTCTTATGCGAAAGTGACCAGTTTGGATTAGAGGCAAATTCTGACATAAGTGGGTTAACATTGGAATGGGGATAGTAGGCATGTCGAGGACTTATATCGAACAGACTATGATTTCCATCTCGGTCCGAACACAATCGAGGTAACCAAGAAGTGACTGCACAACTGTGTGATAAGGGCAGAGGCGATCAGTTGAACTTCTCTGGAAACAAGTATAGAAATGGAAACAAGAACGGAGACGGAAACAAAGACGGAAATGGAGACGGAAACGGAAATGGGGATGAAGACAGAAATAGAAATAGAAATGGGGACAGAAACAGAGACAGATACGGAAATGGAAACAAAAATACAAACGAACTTCCAGGAATGAATTTCCAGGGAGGGATATAGAAACAGATACGGATACGGAAACAAAAATAGAAATAGAAACGAAAACTAGCACAGACATGGAAATAGATACGGGAACGGAAATTGAAACAAAAATGGACACGGATATAGATATAGGAACAGAGATAGATACAGAAATGGAAACTGAAATAGAAACGAGAACGGTTATGGATACAAAGGAGAAGCAAGATGGAATGCATCCAACTCAACCATGGAGTGGTATAGTTCATAACTCGAAAAAGCTTGGAGGGGCGGATTGGTTGGTGGAGAGCACGGAGTGAGAGAAAAGGTTGCATGTGCTTGGACTCAAGTCGTGGAATGTAGTGAACTTGAATGGGGGAGAACGGTGAGGGAGATGTGCGTTCAATGTTAAGTAGTGAGTCTTTTGGGGAATGAAGATTTAGGAGTCTCTTTCTTGGCATTGAATTGTGCGGTTTTGGTGAAAAATTTGATATGGGATGCCAAAGTAAGGAGAAACATGCTGCAGATTCAGGAGTTGAGCGGCAACGGTGAAGTGTTTATTGGACTGAAGCAACAAATGGATATAAGACAATTGCCATTCTACTTGTGACGATCATGGTTGATCCGGTGAAAACAGAAAAATGGTCACGATTGAGACATCTTTCCCTGGAGTCGATGTAATCAGAGTGGCGTAGCAGAAGTGTGGAGAGCAAGCACGAGGGTTTAAGCCGATCGAGTAGCAGTGGTTGGACAAAGAGATTTGACGCATGGTTGAGTGTTTTTTAATTTATGATAGTATTACGTTAGGCAAATTTCGAGGACGAAATTTATATAAGGAAGGAAGTATGTAATACCCCAACTTTTCATATCGAAAATTTAGTAAGGATAATTGGTGAGTAATCGGGGTATTACCAAGGACGTGTTCGCATTTAGGTCAAGGCAGTTGACCCATGAGGCATGCTTTTAGTGGGATACGGTCAAGGCCTCCCGTGACGTGGCGGCCCTCACTTGGAAATTTTTCAAGGATCTGTTTAATGAAAAGTACTTCAACCATACAGTTCACACTCAAAAATTGACAGAATTCATGCGCATAAGCCAGATGGGCACCATGACACCCCGGCGGTTTGAGGCCCTATCCCATTATGCTCCGCACCTAGTGGCGACGGAAGAACACACGGTACAACATTTTGTGCAAGGGCTAAAATTTGAAGTCCAAGAAGGTGTGATCGGGGCTGGCACTGAGGGTGTCACCTATTCAAAGATAGTGTCAAGAGCGTTGGTTGTAGAAGGAGTGAAGAGACAGTGAGAAACTACCCAATGAGCATGGAAGGCTACTCTCACCCAGCAATCACGGAGTGGTTCCTCAACGGGCCCGGGAGTCATGAGACCTGCTGAGACTGAAACACATCAGAGGCCAGACAAAAGGCTGATAACGCAAGCGTCCAACATCCCTCAATATAATACTTGTTCGAAATGCCAGAGGATGCATCGAGGTGAATGCCTAGCGGGTTCAGAAGAATGCTTTTCTTGTGGTAAATCGGGGCATAAAGCCAGATTTTTTATGATCTGACCAGCGGGACCTAGAGGAGTGGCCCCACACATTTTTGCCATGTATGGGACAAAAGACAATTATTAGCCAACGGTAGTAGCAGGTACATTTCATTTTAACTAATGATTGTTCGTATGTTTATAATTACTCCCTTCCCTAGATGAAATAGGAGATTTTACCTTAGAATAAACAACTCACCTAACCCATATATATATAAATATGTGCTGCTTATGTTCTATTCGATTCAGTTGCCACGCACTCATTTATTTCCACCAAGTTCTATGAACGAGCGAATTGTTTCTCCAATAGCGTGAGCTACACGCATCATGTGCTGTTGCCTTTCGGTGATCATTTGAGTACCGAAGGAATGCTCAAGGCCTATGCAATGGACATCAATGGCCGTTTATTTCGGGCCGATCTAATCATCATGTATTTAAAAGTGTACGATGTCATAATAGGAATGGATTGGCTGGCTGCACACCACACGATTATCAACTGTAAGAAAAGGGAGGTCTGCTTTGGTCCTTCGAGTAGTGAACTGCACACCTTCCATGGAACCAAGGAGAAAGGGGAGTTTGCCATTATCTCTGTACTCAAGGCAGACAAGTTGTTGAAGAATGGGTGCGATGGGTTTCTGGTCAACGTAATTGATATTACTATAACTACTAAAACAAAGCAATAGGACGTTGCAGTGGTACGTGACTTCCCAAACGATTTTCTCAAAGATCTTCCCAGTTTACCCCCAGACCGTGAAATTAAATTCGGGGTCAACTTACAGCCCAGTATGGACCCTATTTCCAAACATCTGTATCGTATGGCACCTGTTGAGCTGCGAGAGTTGAAAGTACAATTGGAAGAGCTGGTCACCAATGGATTTATTCGGCCAAGTTTTTCTCCTTGAGGCGCACTTGTGTTATTCGTCAAGAAGAAGGACGGAACCCTGAGAATGTGCATCGACTACATGGAGTTGAATAAAGTGACAATTAAGAATAAGTATCCTGTCCCAAGGATCGACAATTTGTTTGACCAGTTGAGCGGTGCTCGGGTATTCTCGAAGATTGACCTTCGATCAGGCTATTATCAGTTGAAGGTTAAACCTGATGATATACCAAAGACTGTATTTCGCACCCGATATGGGCACTACGAGTTCTTGGTTATGTCTTTTAGGTTGACCAATGCCCTGACAGCCTTCATGGACCTGATGAATTGAGTCTTCCGGGATTATCTGGATAAGTTTATTATCGTCTTCATTGATGATATCTTGGTGTATTCCCGTTCAGAATCGGAGCACTGCGAACATCTACGGGTGGCTTTATCTGTTCTTAGCTAGCATCAATTATCCGCAAAGTTCTCTAAGTGTGACTTCTGGCTGAACAAGGTCGGTTTTCTTAGCCACGTAATCTCTAAAGAGGGTATCTCCGTTGACCCGACAAAGATACAAGCAATGGTGAACTGGACACAACCAAAAAACATCGGTGAAGTAAGGAATTTCTTGGGCTTGGCCGGTTATTACATGCGCTTTATTGATAGATTTTTGAAGATCGCTCTACCACTTACTAGTTTGACCAAGAATAATGCCTGATTCTGGTGGTCTAGTGATTGTGAGAATAGTTTTCAAGAATTGAAGTGTAGGTTCACAACTACCCCAGTACTGGAGTTGTCTTTGGAGGATGGCGACTTTAGTATTTACTGTGATGCGTCAAGGTGAGGACTTGGTGGGGTTCTTATGCAGCACAGAAAAGTGATCGCCTACGTGTCCCAACAGCTTAAGATCCACGAGCAGAATTACCTCACTCACAATTTAGAGCTCGCAGCTGTTGTCTGCACTCTTAATGTATGGAGACACTATTTGTATGGATAGTACTGTGAGATCTACTCAAATCATAAGAGTCTCAAGTATATCTTCACCCATAAGGAATTAAATATGTGTCAGCGGCGATGACTTGAGTTCGTCAAGGACTATACTGTGAGATCAAGTATCATCCAGAGAAAGTTAACATTGTCGCGGACGCTCTCAGCTGCGAGGTGGTTGTGATGAGCATGATATGTGAAGAAATGCCTTCCGAACTTTAGAAAGACCTTCAGGAGTTTGAGGTGCAGATGGTCCCAGCATAGCTAGACGTAATATTAGCAAAGCTAACCTTGGTGTCATCTATTATTGAGCAGATTAAAGAGGCTCAACAAAATTATAAGGTATGTAAGGATTTCAAATTGAACCTGACTCTACTGAAATATCAGAACTTTTCTATGTCTACAGATGGCATAATCAAGTACAAGAATTGGTTGTATGTGACAAGCGATATGACAGTGCGGCTAAAGATCTTAAGAGAAGCTCACTCTTCCAATTTCTTTGTACATCCTGATTGTAACAAGATATACCGGGATCTTAAAACTCATTACTATTGGCAAAACATTAAGTACAATATTGTCGATTTTGTGTCTATATGCCAAGTATGTCTGCGCGTCAAGGCTGAGCACCAGCGACTGGGCGGTACGCTCCATCGATTGCCAATTCCTAAATGTAATGAGAGCACATCACTATGGACTTCATCACCTGTTTGCCCCGGACTGCCCGTGGCCATAATGCGATTTGGGTGATCGTGGATCGGTCAACCAAAGTTGCACATTTTCTACTGGTAGCTATAACGTATAAGATGAGTCAATTTGTCGATTTATAGGTCAAGGAGATCATCCAACTTCATGGTGTTCCGGTTTCTATTGTATCAGATCGGTGTTCCGGTTTCTATTGTATCAGATCGGGACCCTCATTTTTCTTCAGCTTTCTGAAAGTGTCTGAACAAAGCTATGGGCACTGAACTAAAATTCAGCACCGCATTTCATCCTCAGACGGATGGACAAAGTGAAAGAATAATTCAAACACTTGAAGATATGCTACGTGCTTGCGTTCTCGACTTTCAAGTAGGATGGGGTAAAATCTTGCCATAAGTTGAGTTTGCCTACAATAACAGCTTTCAGACCACAATTGGCATGGCCCCGTACGAAGCACTATATAGAAGGAAATGTCGATCACCATTGCACTGGGACGAAACAGGTGAAGCTACCTTTTACGGCCCTGAAATGGTGTAGGAGACTGCAGAGTCTGTGGCCCTGATTAAGCAGAGAATGTTAGCAGAACAGAGCCGCTAAAAGAGCTACGAAGACAATCGATGACAGGCCCTAGAATTTGATGAAGGGGATAGCGTGTTCTTGAAGATATCTCCTTTCAAGGGCATTATTCAATGTAGAAGGAGAGGAAAGCTCAATCCCAGATATGTGGGACCTTATGTGATCATGAAGAAAATAGGACCGATCGAATCTCAGCTACAGTTTCCAGATTCCATGGCGGGCGTACACGACGTCTTCTATGTGTTTATGCTCAAGAAGTGTCTTGGTGATGCAGCTGTATTGAATTCTTTCAATAATATCGTGGTATAACCCAACTTGAGCTACAACGAAAGGCTTGTTAAGATTCTTGACTCTAGAGTAAAAGAGCTATGACGCAGACGAATTTTGCTGATCAAGGTCTTATGATAGAACCACAGTCGTGAAGAGGCTACTTGGGAAAAAGAAGACAATATGAGGGCTATATATCCCAAGTTGTTCAGTAGCTAAATTTTGGGGACCAAAATTTTGTAAGGGGGGTAGTATGTAATACCTCGATACTAATTTTCCCGTGTACGCGATGTAATCAAACTTTGGAGATAAATAGATATTACATTGTGTCTCTATACTTGTTTGATTATGATATGTACTTATGGGAAAATATTATGGGGAAAAAGGTTAAGTAGGAAAATGTGAGAAAATGTTGTTCTGGGCCTTTTCGAATGCCTGCGAATGATGCTGTGGATGAGTCTTGTCATCCGCAAACGTTTGAAGCGTCGTCCCAAAGATTGGGATGACTCAGGACGTGATTTAGCGTCCTAACTTTACTATGCCGTGGAGTTTTGGACGAGTCCGGATGGGTGCAGACTTGAAGAGGCCTCGTCCGAATTAAATCTGTCCTAATCCTGGGAACTTACAGATGCATGCGGTCGAGTGTGGACGTGAGGAGGCCTCGTCCGAATTGAATCTGTCCAAATTATGGACACTTTCAGACGCTTGCAGACGCTACGTGCAGAAGCCAAAACGCTTCCAAATGTCGTGTTTGGACGGTATGGACTGGATGAGGATGCCATTCCTCGTCTGAGAACGTGATTCTGCCTTAGGGATTTTACACTTGCAAACGAATGCGAACTAGACCGGTGTGTCTGCATTCGTCTGAAAGATCACAGATCAGCAAAAATTAAGGATTTAAAATTCGACAACTTGTCGTTTATTAATTTATTTCGCACTCTCCAGGCAAAGAGGACCAGCCTCCATGCCCAGACCCACACGGAGAGCCATCCTCCTCCATTCTCCTAAGCATATGGTATCCCTAGGTAAGCCCCTTCTTTTAATCTTCAGTCATCCCTTCTCATGCAGAGTCTGTCTCCTCTTTTCTTTCTCTACATTCTCTTCTTCCCTGCATGGCTTTCAGTGTGTGTGTAGAGTGAAGAAGCTGTGGGTGCAAGAGTGAAGCTGGGAGTTGAAGGTTTAGCTGTCTGTGAGTCTTAGTTCATTACTTAAAGATAGGGATTTGGGTTAGTCTTGGCCAGAAGAGGCCATACCCACAAGTAAAGTGTGTGTGCGTTATTGTTATTGTTGTAGTTAGAATCTATAAATTTCTTAGATGGACTCTGTCGATATTTCCTGCAACATTTCTTAATGTCTTTACTCTTTACCTTGTAGTTACTTACACTGTAGTTACTTTCTATATACTTTGCTATTAATTTAATTTCAAAAGTTTGATTTACAATTTCTGAGGATATTGTCTGATTATAAGTCTGGTAAGGTGGAACCGTGAATGAAGCATGAATGAGAATGAAAGCAACAAATGACTCTATTTATTTATAGGATCACTTAGCTATATCCTTGTTGGTTGTTCATTTATTATGTGGATACATGTTGGGTTCTAAATATGTGTTGTTTACATGTCACTCTACGTTCGCTGTTTCTTTCTATGTCATAGTTAGTTTCAGTCGAATGTTAAGAGCATTATTAACCTTTCTTTGTTCATCGCATGATGTAAACTAGTTGGAAATCTCTAGGTTATTAATCTCAATGACAACTATTAATCTTTATGTTGATTGACTAGAAAACTTCATATTAACTATTAACCTTCATGCCAATTAGCCATAAATCAAGCATGTAAATTACCCATTTCTTGATAATCTTTGCTAACTAACTAGTTCTGTTTAACGTCAAGTATGTTAATTAACCATTACTCTTTTAACCACAAGCAATGGTAAGTAATCAGTACACGTTCGATCTCAAGCATGTTAATCAACTAGCACTTGTATGTTAATTGATTGTTTAATCTTCAAACTTGCCAATTACTTGTTAAGCATGCGCATTACTCATTCACCTTGCTAGCATGTTCCCCTGCATCACCATTGACTATTTGCCTACTATCACTTGTCTAATGTTCAAGCACGTTAAATTTCCTATTAACCTTCATGTGCATTAATTTACGATTTCTTGCATGTTAATTCACTACTAGGCTTCAAGCATACCAATTCCTTATATAGTCTTCAAGCATGTCAATTTACTATTAGTTAATTAAACCTTCCAGCATTGTTAATTTACCATTTCCTGTTAATCCTCGAGTATGTTAATTAGCTAATGCTCATTCAATCTCAAGCATGTTATTCTAATTTCGTGATACTTGCTAGAATCATTATCCTTGTTTAGTAGCATGTTTTGTTCACCCTTTCGTCTATATGCTTCGTTTATACTCACTGTTTCTATATGTTTCCTTTATAGTTACCCTATAATTTTGCTTTCGTTCTCTTCATGTATCTTTAAATTCTGCCATTTATTTATTGAGTGTCCTTTCATTTAATTACTGTTATTTACTTTCAATATATGCGCTAGTTGTCATCATGCATCACACTAATAGAAACAAATAGAGAGTGCCACCTTGGGGTGGCACACACATGCATTGAGAGAGGAAAAACGATAAGAAAATGAAAGAAGAGAAAAGAAAAGGGAGTTGAGGGGTGGATGGGTAGCGAGTCTAGTCTACAACTAGCCGAAGCCCCTCCCTTATTGGGTACGGGAGTTCTAGTTGCAAGTAAAATGTTAGATCTGATAAACTATTCCATTGCAAGAGAAAATCCCCCAATTTCCAGCTCGAAGTACGAGTAAAGAACGAACGAACGAATGTAAAGAAAATGTTGTTTTGGGTTGCCCCAATTCCATAAAGGACTAAAGAGAGGTATAACATAAGCATAAACCTCATTTCCTTTATTGGGTCATTGGCTCACGTCCTTACTTGTGGTGTAGGTAACGAGATGGTAGTATCGGGTGCAAAGGAGAAAGCCTTCCCCTTGGAGCCTGCAGACTATCCGGATGAAACGCGAC
>JAJTVF010008557.1:0-11969 GCA_022433065.1 Begonia loranthoides
TCTTATTATATACATGGTGTGATTGGATGTGAAAAACCCTACCCACCAAATTGTTTATTAAGTTTTTCGAGGTCGAATTACGTCGCAATTGTTCATCGATTTTCATTTTAATTTAAAATCGTAGATTAAAAAGAAAATATCACATCCGTTAACGTCTTAAAACGTTTTTTCTAAGAAAATCATATTAGATTTTTAGTAACTTACACAATTAAAGATTATTTAAAGGGAATATATTATTATAGAAGCCTTTAGCCTATGAAACACCAAAAAAAAAAAATTATTTTTTAAATTAAAAAAAAAAAAGAATTAATTTTTATGAATGAATAATATGATTTTATGATTGATTTGAGTTGATCCATATGCCCGTTGAAATATATTGGACACTAACTAGGTTGGACTTTGAAGAAGGCCTGTCTTTGAAGAACGGGCTTTGTCACGTTGTCTTAAAACTAAGAGAACTCCTCCCAAATTATTAATTTTAAAATTAAATATTAGAATCATGATAAATGATAAAATCATACATTAAAGAATGTCACACTCGAAGAACATAATAGAAACTAACTCACAATAAATGTTGATAATGAAATTGAGAAGCGACAGATAAATTCAAAAATTACGTATGTTTGATTTAAATAATATTATATTAATTTTTTTATTCTACTTTTATATATTTCTTAACCAGTATTTAGATTAATACAGAATAAATTCAGACTGTTGTTTTCCTTATAGAAATTTATTCTAAAACTTAACAATCTCAATACGATGGTGTATTTTTTAAATGAGACGTTTGGTTTAGAGAATCTCTCTCTGTATTCTTCAATTTTCTTGTTAGTTAGACAAAAAAGTTTCAAATAAATAAAACCGAATATGAAAAGAATATATCAATTAATATTCAATTAGAAAATATGGACCTAGAGATTTGATTTTGAACAAAATTATGTGTCACATTTTCTTGTATTTTTTGAATTAAGTTTTAAAACTTGATTTCGACTGGTCCACGTGGCATATTGGAATTTTGTTTTCATTGGATTCCCATTTATTAGGGCAGCTGGCGTCAATATAGTCTCTTTCCCATCCCCATTTATTGTTAATTAATTAATTTTGATTATATCTCTATTATCATGTATAACCCCTTTTTTCGATCGTTAATTAGTGGATGAATTTTAATTAATCCTTATCTTTAAATAAAGCAATTAGATTATTTTAGATATTAAAAACTAAGCCCGTCGGATAGACAATGATCCAACGGTTGACTGGATTCCCGCAAATCATGGTTGAGATAAGATTCTCTGCATTGCGACGGTAGAGTAATACAAAGGGGTCGCTTTTAAAATGTCATAAATAGTGGCTTGGGGCCCCCACAGAGCTTCCCTGGTCCTGATTCTAATCTGCAATCATATCCTGCCACGTCTGCCGTCCTAATACATCGTAGTGTGGATGGACACGTCCAATAATTTTATTTTATAGATTTGTAATTGAACAAAAATTATATTAGAATATATAAATTTAAGATTAGTTGAATTGGGTCGGGTTTGAATTGGATCTGGACCGAATTATGGGTAGCTTTCGGGTTTAGGTTGGGTTCAGGTTCAATTTGTGATCTAAGAACGCATCGCCGACAGAAAAGATGCGATTGACGGTGCACACCCTGAGGCGGATCAAAAGACATATCCTAAGATCCAACTACAAGCTTTTTAACCATAACAACTTAAATATACGTTATTGGAGCTAGAATTACAGCGAGGGGTGGTGGGCAAGCAGTGCGCGCGAAACAATGGGCGCGATGAGCAAGCAGTGAGCGCGCTGGCTTGGGGGAGTGGGGGCGTTGCATGTTGCAGTGGAGCAATGGGCGCATAGTGTAGGCAGTGGGAACAATGGTCGTGTGGTAGTAGGGGCGGTGAGCAAGCAGTTTGCGCAATGGCATGGCAATGGTGCACAGAGTGGGGCAGTGGCCATGCGGCAGTGTGGGAGGTGGGCAAGCAGTGTGGGTGTTGATCAACTGAGCTAATTCATGGTTCCAATTTGATCTGGGTTTACAATGGTGCACCAAATCATTGGGATAATGTTGTGATTTCCCAAATTTATAATATGTTGTTGCTTTTGTGTCTTTTGGTATCATGTAATAATTGACATTGTCCATAATTTGAGAACAAAAGTTGGGAAATTGTCCCTCAATAATAAGTCAACATGAATAAAAAGTACTTTTGTTCATATTTTGTAGTTTAAAATTTAATTGTTTGTAAAATTATTTTAAAATTCAATTTATGGCTAAATTCGGGATTTATTTTGTTAATTTTTTGGACAAAAAGAAGACATCGAACTACTTAGTAGGTCTAGAACAAGAACAATTAAGGATGTGGGTAAATTCTGGAGAAAGCCATATTCTTTTCTTTTTTTTTTAATTAAAAAAAAAAAAAAGAAATGATGTTTTTTAGGTGACAACTCTCGTGAAGATTTTTGGTGGTTTCATAAAAGCAGGAGAGGTTTCTGCAAAATGATTATGGTGGGACCAAAGCACTGCGTCTTCAAAGCATTGCATCACGTGTAAAAGCCCCTCCCCAATGCAATTCCATCCCCAATTCCCCACTGTCTTTTTCTTTCTCGCATATCCACTTCCAGCTCCCTGCTGGAACTAGCATTCCAACAATGGCGTCTCTCTCCCTATTTTCTTTGGTTTCTTTTCTTCTTGTTTTGTTTCTGCTTAACTATGGCGTACACTCTTCTTCCTCCCCTCCCGCCAAGATTGGCCTTGGCTACCGTCTGGTCTCCGTAGAAGAAACTCCTGATGGAGGAATTCTGGGTCTCCTCCAGGTCAAGCAGAAGAACAATGTCTACGGTCCTGATATCCCTTACTTGCAACTCTTCGTCAAGTACGTCTTTCTCCGTCTTTTCTGCTCTCTTTTTTTGTTCCTTTAAAGTTTAACGATGAAGATGACCTAGAATCCTCTGTTTTTTTCCTTATTTCTCAGGCATGAAACGGACGACCGATTGAGGGTCTACATTTCCGATTCAGACAAGAAAAGGTGGGAGGTTCCATACAATCTTCTACCCAGAGAAAAGCCGCCGCTATTAAAGCGAACCATCGGAACGGAGGGAAAAAAACCATTGCTAGAAACAGAGTACTCTGGCTCTGACCTCATCTTCACCTACATTTCCGACCCATTTGGGTTTGCAGTGAAGAGGAAATCAAACGGGCAAACCCTTTTCAATTCTAGTTCAGACGAATCAGACCCATACAATGATTTAGTCTTTAAAGACCAGTACCTCGAGATTTCCACTAGATTGCCCGAAGACGCCTCACTCTACGGGCTCGGAGAGAATACACAGCCTCATGGGATCAAACTCTACCCTAACGATCCATACACTTTGTATACAACTGATATATCCGCCATTAATCTCAACAGCGATCTGTATGGCTCTCACCCAGTTTATATGGACCTTAGGAATTATGAAGGGCAGCCTAAGGCTCACGCAGTTTTGCTGCTAAACAGCAATGGGATGGACGTGTTTTACAGAGGGAGTTCTTTGACCTACAAAGTTATTGGAGGTGTTATTGATCTTTATTTCTTTGCTGGGCCATCGCCTCTTCAAGTTGTCGATCAATATACCTCCTTTATCGGGAGCCCTGCTCCTATGCCTTACTGGGCATTCGGTAAGATTACAGCTTTGATTTGATATGCATAATTCTGAATGCTATTCCACCGACTGTGATAGAAGGTCACCTTTACCGTCTAGCCTGAGGCTTTAGGTCTTGGTGGTCCCTTTGCTTTTCCACTTATGACATTTATCAATGGTGGATGAGTACTGTTTACAGTCAGATGCCATTAATCGATGCAACTGTTGAAAAACAAAAAGAGACAAAAACAGAGGCGTTTCATATTTATTTTTTTAACATTAATCAAAATAAAAGTTCATCTTTTTTAATACTTGCTTTATCAAATCCTAGTCTTGATTGTTATGATTTTTTGTTTTTTGGTGCTAAATTTAGTGATATTAAAGAATGTAAGAAGCACTGTTTTTGAAATTTTGAACTTTTGCATAAAATTACGTATTTTTAAATCACAGATCAGAGTGGGATCTTAAAAACCCTTCAAAAAGAGACTGTCTATCGTTATTAGCTATTTGCAGCTACCCTTTTAGTCTGCGGCTTTTCTCCACTCTATACCTATTTTTTCATCTTTGCATATGATCCTGTCCGTTAAAAAGTAACATTTTTGTAATTTAGGAGGGAAATTAAATGATCAACGGCCATTTCTGATCAATTTCTCTGCTACTTTCTTCAGTTGGGTCCATTTTGGTTGCTAAATCTGGATAGGTTTCGTGGCAGAATGTTTGGATAGGCAATTGCCTCTGTACATTATGTTAACGTTGTGTGCTTAATCATAGGACAAAACATATGGGCTGGAAAGTTAAGGATGTTTAAATCCAGCCATAGCTTTTATTTGAATGCTTTATATAACGTCTCTGTTCTGTTTTTGCAGGATTTCACCAATGCAGATGGGGATATCATAACCTGTCTGTCGTGGAAGCTGTCGTCGAGGACTATCGAAAGGCTCAAATCCCGCTTGACGTGATTTGGAACGATGATGATCACATGGATAATCACAAAGACTTCACCTTAAACGCCGCCAACTACCCTCGACCAAAGCTGTTGGCTTTCTTGGAGAAAATACATAGCATAGGCATGAAATACATAGTGATTATTGATCCTGGAATTGCAGTTAATTCCAGCTATGGCGTCTACAAAAGGGGCCTAGCTAAAGACGTTTTCATCAAATATGAGGGAGAGCCTTACTTAGCTCAAGTCTGGCCTGGGGCCGTTAACTTCCCGGACTTCCTCAATCCTGCGACTGTTTCATGGTGGGCCGATGAAATTCGCCGCTTTCACCAACTGGTTCCGGTCAATGGATTGTGGATAGATATGAACGAGGCCTCGAATTTTTGCACCGGAAAATGTGAAATTCCGAAGGGGAAGCAGTGTCCGACCGGATCTGGGCCGGGCTGGATATGTTGTCTGGACTGCAAGATCATAACGAAGACACGTTGGGATGATCCACCCTACAAAATAAATGCTTCTGGGTTGTCAGCGCCGATAGGGAATAAAACCATAGCAACTAGCGCAGTTCACTACAATGGCGTTCTGGAGTACGACGCTCACAGCCTTTATGGCTTCTCTCAGGCCGTTGCCACTCACAAAGGGCTCCAAGGGCTCGAGGGTAAGCGGCCGTTTATCTTGTCGAGATCAACTTTCGTCGGTTCTGGCAAATACGCAGCGCATTGGACTGGAGATAACAAGGGAACGTGGGAAGATTTGAAATACTCCATCTCTACGATGCTTAATTTTGGTTTATTTGGTGTCCCTATGGTTGGATCAGACATTTGCGGCTTCTATCCGGCGCCCACTGAAGAACTATGCAACCGTTGGATCGAACTAGGAGCGTTCTATCCATTCTCGAGAGACCATGCCAACTTCTATTCTCCAAGACAAGAGCTTTATCAATGGGAGTCAGTGGCAGAGTCGGCTCGAAATGCTCTCGGAATGAGGTATAAGATCCTGCCTTATCTGTACACGTTGAACTACGAAGCTCATAAGAGTGGAGCTCCAATAGCTCGCCCGCTTTTCTTCTCCTTTCCACATTCTACGAATTGCTATAATTTGAGCACCCAATTTCTTCTGGGGAGAAGTTTAATGGTGTCTCCAGTGCTGGAGGAAGGAAAATCAGTCGTGCAGGCGTTATTTGTGCCAGGAACTTGGTACAATTTGTTCAATCTGACCCAGATGATCGTGTCAAATGAGGAGCAATATCGAACTTTGGATGCACCATTGCACGTAATCAACTTGCATTTATATGAAAATACTATTCTACCAATGCAGCGGGGTGGATTGATCTCGAAAGAAGCAAGAACAACGCCGTTCAGTCTTGTGGTGACATTTCCGGCCGGGGCGAACGACGGTGAGGCGAAAGGTAATCTTTTTCTCGACGACGATGAGCTTCCGGAGATGAAACTCGGAAATGGATACTCGACGTACGTTGATTTCTCTGCAACCGTAAGCGGAGGAAGAGTGAAAGTGTGGTCTGAAGTAACGGAAGGCAAGTTTGCTTTGGAAAAGGGTTGGATTATCGAGAAAGTGACGGTTCTGGGATTGGACGGAGGAAAAGCGGCGACTGAGCATGAAATTAACGGCGACCCAGTTTCAGAAAGTTCAGAAATAGGGTTCAACACAGTTGAACAAGAAGACCCAGAAATGGAAGAAGAAGCAGAAAGTGACAAGATCAAGATTGTCATGGTGGATGTCTCCGGCTTGTCTCTGCCTGTGGGGAAGAACTTTGCAATGTCATGGAAAATGGGGATCTAAGGTAGACGATGAGAGCCAAAGGCTGTGTATTTCGCCAGTTTTTCAAGTGGTTTTAGCTTCATTTTCTGGGTTTTCTCAATTTCTTTTGGAACTCCGACAAGGAGAGGAGAACAGCCAAAGCAAGTGATGATCCTCGGGGATACAACTTCTTGGGACATGTCTTGTACTATGCACTACCATTAATAACATCATGCTACTTCTTCCTATTTTTATTTATTATTATATTACATGGTTAGTAATTTAATTAATTTTAATTTAACAATTTGTGTTTTCTAAGTTGTTTGGTAATTAAGATTTACTATAACTTGGTTCTCATTTGGGCTCTAGGCTTGGCCCAACTTAAGTCCCTTTTTACTTTTAAACGACACACGACAACACACAAATGTATTTTGAGATTGCCACGTGGACAACCAAATTGAGCACTCTAGATTCTGTGTCGACGTGGCGTGTTATTTTTAATAACTCAATTACTTTTGTTTAATTAACTAAATCTAACCATAATAACATATCTCATACTCATCATGCAATTGCTAAGCGCACACCATTCATTGATGTGTGGCCTCATCCTGGCCATTAATTAATCGACAGCTGGTCATCACTGACCACAAAATCTAGCCACGTTTGTGTTTGTTGTTGCAAGGGTTATTTTTCGAGGGGAAAGACAGGAATGTGGGCCCATGGCTGTTCAGTGGGCGGGAAATCTAAATCCTCCGAATGATGATGGACCACCACCGCTCGTTAGATGGATCAGATTCATCATCATACGTGCATGATGAATCCTCCGAATGATGATGGCCCACCACCGCCGTTAGATGGATTCATCATCATACATGCATGAACGATGTTGATGGTACACCAAACATGATCATCTCGCCCAGCACAAACATCATCCGTCCAACGCCGACTGGTTGGCAAATTTTAGGCCGTTGGATTGTGTGGGCATGGGTCAAGGGGAATGGAGTCACATGCGTTAATAAAGTAATTTTAAACATATAGTTGCTACTTTTAGATCTTAAATAATTCAAGAGATCTAGAATAAAAGATCAAATATATTAATATTTTTTAATTATTAAAATAAATATTAAATATTAAAAAAAAAAAGTGTTTAATCTACTTTTATTATTTCAAAAGCTTAAATTTAGATGAAATGATTTAAAAAATTTGGGTAAATCTAGGATTAGGTAAAGCCCAGATTGCCTCCAACCAATGCTGGAAAAAAACAAACAGTCAAATACTTTGACCCAACTTTCTGGAGAGAGAGATGGCGGCCACCGCCAAGCATCATCAGACATCAGTGGGGTTGCCCTAATTTCTTCAGGCCCCATTTGCACATTGCAAAAACAACGCCGCAATTAAAGACTATTCCACCACCTTTCGCCGTCCGGCTGCGCCACATCCTTACACTCTCTCAAGAAGCGCGTGCTCTCCACCAACGATGGACTTTCCAAAGTGTCCTCCACGCGTGTGGAACGAGAGTGGGTAAATAAAGGCGTCAATAACGAACTGTCAGTGGCAGAGGCAGAGTATGCATGAGATGATGGATGGATGGTGATACATGGCCATGCCACTCATCAGCATTGGTTTGGGAGCCCCAAAAAAAAGAGTAGAGAGTAACTGAGCAACTGCAGGTAGAAGATACAGAGAGTGTGTGAGAAAGAGAGAGAGAGGAAGGAGGGAGAAGGAAATCCCTGGTTCGTATTTTGTCATTTTTGCTAAAAAACATTGCCTGGTTTCTGTCACTGGCTTTTCTCAGCGATTTTGAATCTTTTTCATTCCTGCATAGCGTCGCAGGTTCTGGTTTTTCGTTGTGGCTCTCTGCTTTTTAGCAGGTTTATCACTGATTTGCAGAGTCGATGATAACTATAATCGATGTTTGTTTGAGAGAGGAAATTGTAGCCGTTGATTCGTGATCTTCTATCTTTTTTTTTTTTTAATTTTCATAAAAGAAAACCACCGTGGGTCTTTGTTTGTTGTTAGTGCTGTCTATAGTTTTATGGTTTACTCATTAGTTATTTGCTTTATCTCTCTGTCTCTGTTCGCAGAGCTAGAGCGGAGGGAAATTTTGCTCTGGTGCTTCAGTGTTGGAGGATAGAGTAAGAGGATTTATGTCGGCTGGGTTTAATTTGGCGCTGATTGAGGCTCTCTCGAAGCTCTGGATTTCTTATCTTGCGATTTATGCCTCCTTTGTTTCCCTCTGCTGCATGCTTTTCTGCCGTTCTAAGCAAACCTTCAATCTGTTGCTCCCTTCTTCGATGCCTTTGAGATTAAAACGGTTTGTGCTTTTTTTCTGGCTTTTTCTTTCGGTTTCCTGGGAAGGTTTCAATCGTTTGGTAGCTTAATAGTTTTGATTTGTTTTTTGCAGGACTTGTTCTGGAGGGAAGTGTTTTGGGGCTTTTCATATAAACCGATTTTCATTACTCTTCTTGTTTCTCAGAGAGGGTCTTACCTGATACCGCTGTAATTTTCTTTTCCCTTTCCATCGCAGACCGTCGATAGTTTTGTTTTGGCTTAGCCAACAATTTTTTGCGATAGGTTGTATCTTCTTTCGCTTTCTAGCTAATGAATCAATATATAGACTGCAGAAAGGCCAATTTGAGACCCAGTTTTGGTGTAAAGATGAAAATGGCTAGGAAAATCCGTGTAATCTGCAACGACCCTGATGCTACAGATTCATCTTCTAGCGAAGATGAGGGGGAACGACGACAAAAATGCAAGCGTATTGTGCGTGAAATCGATCTGCCTCCTGTTCCTTCGGTTTCATCGCACGCTGTGTATGCTGAGACTTCTTTTGAAGGAAGTAAGCGTGGAACCAAAGTCCTAAATGCTGAGAAATGTAAAAATCCAATTACGAGGCGTATTTTGCCAAATAGTTCAACCACAAAGTCGTCTTCTTCGAAATACAGGGGTGTTAGACAGAGGAAATGGGGGAAATGGGCTGCGGAGATTCGCGACCCATTTAAAAAAGTTCGGATTTGGTTAGGTACTTACAATACAGCAGAGGAAGCTTCACAGGCTTACGAGAAAAGGAGACTTGAGTTTAAAGCTATGGCAATGGCTGCTACTTCTGAAAAGTGTAATAGCATATCTTCCTCATCTGCTCTCTCTCAGTCTCAGCTATCTCTGAATCCTATTTCAAGTGCTGATTGTGATAGTGTTTCATCTCATACTTCGCCATCATCAGTCCTTGAACTTAAAGCTTCTGCTTCCAAAACCAATCCAAGTGGCGAACATACCGTTGAAGAAGAATGGATTGACACAAATTTTAACGAACTGGAAATACCCAAATTGAAGTTGATTTACGATGGCTCTATCCCATATTGCCAAGATATGAACTCGTTGCCTGAATTCGATGAATTCGGTTCGTTCTTTTCGAAAGACATTGATTAGCTTTTCGGCGAGTTCAGTGCCGTACACGATTTTTAAACATGTGAATTACAAGATGAATCCCCGACTGGCCTTCCTGATTGCGATTTCAAGGACGACATTTCTTTTTGGGTGGATCAACATCTAAACATCCCTTGCTCCTAAGTTTTGCGGTTAGTTTTATTTATAAGTTTTGTTTCGACGAAGTTTTACGAGATCTTGAGTGTGTGTGAGGCAAAGGTTGAAGTTGATGTCAAGTGTTTGTCAAGAGAGCAAATGGCGAAAATGAAGGATTCCTCTGTGGGTTTTCCTGTGATATTTGAGCCGTCCGAGGTTTCTCTCATCTGATTAATTTTGTTTATGAATCTTCAAATTATATGATGTTTCCTTGAAGCTCTGAAAATGGGTTTACTGTTCTGAGGTATTCAAGACTGGTTCATGCAACCGCCATTGATGAGCACACAGAGGTTGCGTGAGCCCCGTGTCAGCGAAGAACAACGAATATAGATATTGATAATTTGAACATAATCCTTCCCAATTTACATGAATTCATAATCGGCATGCTGAGATTGAGTGGCCCAGATTCATGTGACGAAAGACAGCTGGGATTTTGTGATCATTTGGTGCGGATAAGAGCGTAGACGCTTCCCCTGTTTTTGCTAAATATCTTCGATGAGCATGTTTGGAACCATTCCTTTTTTCAAAGTATTCAATTCGAAACAGGATACTTCGTGGATTGAGGGTGACATAATGAAAATGCCCGACAAGAAAACGACCATCGAATGGTCGGTCAAAGCTGGACTCGTGTTGAGCCCAAAGTAGAAGCAACATCGACAATATGCTTCCTTAACAGGTACTTTGAGCCACAAAAGAAAAACCTCCTTCATCATCTGATCATATCCTCTTCGACTCTGAATCAAGACTAGAAATTGCACAGCCCACCATGACCGAAATGGACTATTGACCCTTGACTTTGTGTTCTAGTTCTAGAATGGACTGTTGGGCTGAGTGGACTTCAACAAGCTCTTTGCGCATCCTATCATATGGACAAAGGAATAATTTAATATATTTGTAGGATATTTTTCACATATATTATTCTTCTGTCCATAATTTTTTTTCTATTATATTATGTTTAAATTATCAATAACTATATTTGTTGTTCTTTGCTGAGACAGGGTCACGCAACTTATGGACAGAGGAATAATATATGAATATCAAAATAAAATTTAAGTCACATTAATATCTAACAACTGAAATCCACTTGCAAAGTGAAGATTCCATCAGAGATTACCTGACAATGTGGAAAAGGTCATCTTCTTCTCTACTTGGGCACTAGGCAGGCGAAAGATTGAAGTTGCAGGCGAGGAAAAGTGTCCTAGCGACTTCAATCTTCGCCTTCTAACGTGATTAATGATCTTGTTCTCTGAAAATTGAATTCAATCTCTTCAAAGATGTCAATATTCTTTGTTTGTATTTCGTCCAATCACGATGAATTAAGAATTAAGAACACGATGGAAAATGGTTGAGAGGAAGTTTGTTTTCAGATGAACATTCATCAAAAAAATAATATATTATAATAAAAAGTAAAGAAGCTAGCTTCTGAAACAAGTGTTGGAGCAGTAAGAATGGTCACAGGCAAAACCTGTACAGTTTCCTATGACTTGAATAGTTGAACTAGGGTTTAGATGTCTGCATCATTCTGCATCTCTGCCTGGTCATCTATAGAGATAATTTTAAACTAATATCAATTTGATCATTTATATTTGCCTGGTTCATAGGAGAAGCTAAGTCCGCCATTGAAGGTAGACGAAGTGAGCTCTCTAGCTCTACAGTTTCCTTCCTTTTCTTTTCCCTTCTAGTCAAATTCCACAAAAAGTCATCAACTTTTCCCTGGTCAACCATTGCAGGCTGAGCTAAATCCTCCGCTGAGGAACAAACACGGCGGTCGACCTCCGAGATGGGTCTTTTCGAACGCGTTCGGGTTTTAGTCCCGCGAGATTTTTTAGGAGACAGAAGAGTATTCTTGTTTTTCCACGCATGCCGGATGTCGCAACCAGCGATAGAAAGCTCCATAGGCGACGTCGCATCTTTAGTTCCGGTGGCCGTAAAGGATCCCCGGAGAACAGAACGGACCGCCGCTTCGCACTGATACCAGTTGCCGGAATGAAGCAAACCGAGCGACCCATAAACTGGATTTAAAATCTGTCACAACCCAAATTGGGCCCGCGACAGAACGGGGAACGATCCG
>JAJTVF010008612.1:0-10489 GCA_022433065.1 Begonia loranthoides
AAAATGGCTGAAGGGGGGAGGTGTTCTGGAGATGGAAATCCTCTCGAGTGGAAGAGAGCTAGAGGATTGGTCTGATCATGTTTTCCTCTGGAGGCCAAGAAGGTGAGATTTCCTTCTCTTTGAAGTTCGGTTATTTGGATTCTATTTTGTAGTTCTGTACGTGGGATTTGATGGTTCTGTATTGGTATGCTCTCTGTATTGGGTTGTAGTTGACTTCTTCGTTGGTTTATGTCCTGTGAATCTGTGATTTTGGATTATAGTTGTCTGTTGTGTGGAATAAGTTGCTGTTGGTATAAGTTGTTTTAGTGATAGTGAACTTGGAATGTAATATGATATAGCTTGTTGTTTGGTTGTCAACGATGGATAATGAGCTACTATTGAAATTGGTTAAGTATATGTCCTATAATTAGTTTGGAATGTTTAGTTGATGAAGAATACGTGCTGTTGCTGGATGCTCTGATTATGTGTGATGAGTTGTTGGTTACTGTCTGGATGGATTATATAGCATACACCTTGTACATTTGGATAAAGTAATGTTTTCCTGCTTGGTTTATAAATGATAAAGAATTGGGAATAAACAATGGATTTAGCCTCTGTTGGATTATTGTTGTGCGAGATTAATTCTGTTATTTCTAATTGTTAATGCTACTTGATAAATGAGTTGGTTAAGTTGCTATTGGGATTGTTGGAAATAAGTCTATGGAAAACGTTAGGTGAATAGGTTCAAACTAATGATGTCAATGTTGTGATTAATGATTGGTGATTAGTAATGATGTGATGTTATGGATTTATGAAGGTATATGAAAAGAAGAAGGATAACTATTAAGTGTCAACCGCGATAAAGACTTGAGGTAAGAACTTGAGTGTGTCTTGGCTTGGTGGAGGCCCTACACCGCAAGTAACGTGTGCGTGAGTGGGATAGTGTGTACATTTTCTATGCTTGGTAGAGCTTGTAGGTCCTCTCTGACATTGTTGTATGTTCTGGATACTTTGCATGATTATATGCTTGTTAGTTGTAGGCTAGTTCTCTGTATGTTTTTATGTTTGAATAATCCTTCGTTGGTATACTTGTATGTTTTCTATGCTTTGTTTGCTATAGGCTTGGATGCTCTGTGATTTAGTCTCTGTGATGTTCCTATGCTTATGCTGCTTTAGTATGATGCTTGGTTGTTCACGTGTATTCCTTGTTGATATTGCGTAGCTTTACAGGTGATTTCTTATTATTTGTGTTGTGACTTGGATTCCCTGCTGTAAATAAATCTCTTGAGCATGCCATTGAAATTAAAGTAATTACGACTAGTGTATGTTAACCCGTTTAGAATGTTAATCAAATTGTTAATTTGTTAAGTATGTTAACCTAATCAATTTAGTTAATTTAAACAAGATAATTAATAAAAACATGTTAACAAATTAGGTTATCAACTCCTCAATCATGTTATAGTTCTTTAAGGTATTATTTGATTTATCTATTGCTTTGAAATATATATTATCGTCGTGCATATCTATGTCTGTTTTGGTTGCCCTTGTTCCTTGAATACTGCTAGGTCTACTGTGAATCAATATATTGAGCATGATAATTAATCAATGTAATTTATAACTAGTGTAAACAGTTAGCCTTGATTATCAATCTGTTAATCTGATTAGCATATCGTTCTTTAAATTAAACCTCTCAAGCATGCTATCGATTTCCTAACATATTGTTTTGCTTAATATAATGTATGGTTTTGATTAATTCCATATATGTACGTTTAGGGTAGTCTCATGACGATAGAAATAAATAGGAACACCACAGGGTGACCACACGCCTTGAGTGAGGAAAAACATTAATTTTTCTCTTATCGGGATTACAAGACAATTTGACATAATTAATTAGAAATCGTAGGATTTCTCCAAACTCTATGCTCCATGTACGAGTTATTCCTAAAACACGTACTATTCCTAAAATATGTAATTATATTAGTGGCTTGGGGTGAACCCATTCCAAATAATTCGAGTGGCAACTCATATGCATAAACCCATTTTCTTATTGGCCTTTAGGCTCACGTCTTATTTGCGGTGTAGGTACACGACGCGTGGAATCCTTGATCAATGGAGACGCGGTCGATGAGGGATTTGCACGCGTAAGCTTATGGTTGGCCAGACTACGAGCAGTACAAGACAATTGAGTTGTAATTAAATTAAATTCAGTTTTCTCTTTCTAAATTGTAATTAAATGGTTAGTTCATTTACTTTAATTATTTACGCTACCGCAAATGTTTTTATTTCCTAAAACGTTTTACTTCCGCGAGAAATGTTTTAAGTGTTTTTTTAACGGCCCGACTTGCACTCTGATATTTCTTTCACAAAATCTTTGAATTTTAACACGTTTTTAAAAAGGGATTTACGAAACATTACAATTAATATATTTACAGAGTTGATCTTAAATTATTTTTTAACAAACAGAACATCTATCTTTTAATTATAAGCAATTTGGTTATTGGTGTTAATTTAATTCAACATCTGTATACTACTTTTTCCATTTAATGATGTATTTTAACATGTTTTCTATCATTCAAGTAATTTCTAATCCAATTTTGAACTTTATTGCGCAATTGATAGTGTATAAAATCGCCAGAGAGGAAATCGAAAGAATTTGAAATCCAAAATAACTGTGCTAAATAAAATAATAAAATTAAAGGTATACAAATATAATAAATCTAATATCTCAAAAATAAGTCTCAAATAAAAATTCTTAAAAGTCTAAAAAACATATATAAATTTTGTCGAAAAAAAATTTATAATTTAAATAGAGATAACAAATGAGCCGGCCGAGCCAAGCCCAACTTGAAAAAGTCTAGCTCACCGAGCATAATGAGTTAAGTAAGTCGAGCCTAACAAGGCTAGTGAGCCCAATGAGCCAAGCCTAACGAGTCTGCCAAAAAAAAAATTCAACTCGAACCGGCTCGCAAGTCATTAGTTAAATGAGCCGAGATGAGCCGACTAGATGTGTTTAACGAGCCAAGCCTAACAAGCTGAGCATACATAAATATTTCTAATTTATATCAATATAATGTATATTTTTTTAAAGTTTAATTATTAAAATTATGATAATTATTTATTATTATAATGTCAAAATATAATAGTTAGTCATTTAATTAACAAAATTGTTTTATTACTGTATAAAATGACATGTATTGAGGAAAAAAAATTATTTGAGACGATTAAATAAAAAAATATCATTACAAATACTTAAATGTTGCATATTATCAATGGAGTATTACAAATTGAGAAATAAGATAATAAGATATTGAAAGAATTTTTGGTGAAAAAAAATGAAAAAGAAATGTGGTATTTATAGAAGAAAGAAAGAGAAGGAAGAAAAGAGGGAAAGAAAAAAGAAACAGGGAGCAACACTCATATGAAAATATTTTTCTCATTAGTACTTTGGTTGTATGAATCTTGTAACGTTTTTTGGTTTTCCATCAAACAACAGACACATTACGTAATTATAATTAGTGTTTTCAACTATACTAAAAAAACTATTGACTAAAAAAGAGATGCAAATATCAAATTTTACTGAATTTATATTTTAATGACAAATTTTGAGTTAATTAGTCTAGTTAACAATGAGATTTTTATAAAATAATTAGATAGAAAATAAAAAGTTCACTTGAAATGATAGATGTTAATTAAACAACTTACTTTTATAGATGAAACTTTCGTCTCAGCATTATACAAACAGATAGATGTGACAAACGAGTCAACCAAGCCGAGTCTAACAATTTTTGGCTCACCGAATCTAACTAGTTAAACGAGTTGAGTCTAATGAACCGAGCTTAACGAGTTTGGAAAAAAAGAAAATTCAATCCGAGCCGGCTCATGAATCATGAGTTAAACGAGCCGAGTCATGCTTGACTCACTACAATATCGAATCAGACTCGACTGGCCAACCCCCTAACATCTCTAAATTTAAATGAACCAAACGAATTTGTCAAATAAAAAACCAAAATTGCTATGGGGTTAAAATAACATACCAACCAACTTATTGAAAGAATTCTATTTGCAACGTGTGAACGTGACATTTTCTTCCTTGTCTCTTTAAAAAATCTGCCCTGCCACAATTATCTAACTATTATATATTTGAAATTATTTAAAACTATTAAAATTTGTTTTTTGACCCTATTACTAATAGAAGAGGGAGGGGGGGAGAGAGAGAGCGAGAGAGAGATTGTTTTGAAATTCTGACCAAGAAGAGAGGTTGCTTTAAAATTCTGACCAAGAAGCTGTCTATGGTCATGGCGGGCTAAGTTTTGACGAAAAAGGTGTTGTGAGTATGACATGATTTCAAGGTCTTGATTTGTTGTTGACAAACAACGTTGTATCTATCGAAGAAGAAACATTTGCATACTACTGTCATAATCAGATCTAAAGCGGACCCACTTTTCTGTGGTTTATTGATATTGTTTATTATTAGTGCAAGGGAATGTTTGTTTGGGAAATAAAAAAGAAAAGAGGAAATAATAAGATGGAATAATATATTGTATTAAAATTAGGCTTATAAAACGTCAAAATGAGTTTTTAAATAGATTTAAAAATAATAGTTTTGGAAAATAATTACTTAAATAAAAAAGAAAATTTAAAAAATAATTAATTTAAAAAATAAAAGAGGAAATAATAAGGTGAAATATTATATTGTATTGAAATATTTTAGGTTTCCAACTTAATATTCCTTTAATGGTTTCTAATTCAAGGAGTAGTTAGACAAAAGGAGAAGTTTACTAAAAGGATAATACAATCTTCAGCAAGACATTGTTGCTTAGAAACTTTCAGAAATGTTTTTTTTTTTTTTTAAATCAAAAGAATTTTAGTTTCTTATTAAAATAAAAATTTACGAATACAGTTTTGACTATTCTCATAAACTTCATTTGTTTTCAAATAAAATGAAAAGTTGTTTCTGAAAATAGTTTTCAAAAACCTGTTTAGAAATTGTTTTTGTAAACACATTTTACATTCTATTTTTTACCTCATGACATGTCACTTATATATTACTTATTAATTAGTATAGTAATTGAAATAAATTAACAATAATTAAAATAGAGTAACGTTATGTTTATCCACTAATTTTGCATGGAAATCTTATATTTTGGAGTTTTATTTATGTGTCATTCATTCATTGGAAGAATTATTGTGATATAATATAAATAATTAAATTGATAGATTACTTGAACTAATGAATGAATGGCCTATAAATGTCATGCATAAATTGAAATGTAAAATTATAGTGTAAAACTAATATTACTTTTTAAAATAAGACATTAAATATTTCAATTAATGAACATCACATTATAAGATAAAAATAATGTGTAAAATTAAAAGATAAACCTATTATTTTTCATTTTTAAGATTGTCACTAATTTATCATGTGAAATTATTTATAGAGATGAATATTTATAATAATAAACACAAATTGCAAAAAAGGAAAAAGAAAATCATAGACAAAGAAAATAAATTGACTTTGTCAAAATTGATGTTTACTATGAGTTTTGTAAGTCAAGCATAACATATATATGTATATATATATATAGTCGTTGGGAGCGTGAATCAAATGAAAGAAATCTATCTCTCTCTTCTTTTGATAAAAATTAAACTTATTTTATTTAATATAATAATATATATTAAAATATATTAAATAACTTGATTAAGTTTCGCAGCACCTGTCCCTTAACAAAATTCTTAACACCTTAACAAAATTCTTAACAGTAAATCCTCGTTCATTAAACTAAATTTGTCTATTTATGTATAGCTAATTCATTGTTTTGCCCATTTGACTGAAAATTTAAGGTGGTCGCTACGCGACAAAGTGAGTCAAATTTTAAACACCTTGATCGCATTTAACATGAAAAAAAATGACATGTGGAATTTATTATTAATAATATATATATATATATATATATATATATTATGGTTAATTTTAGACTAATTTTTTGGGTTTTGAGACAAATTAAGAGTTATTTTTCAAGTTTTGAGATGGATTTAAACCAAATATGAGTCATATTTTTTGACCCATGGGTTGTCATAGTTTGGTTTTCACAATTTTGGACATCTAAAACTATGAATAGAACCGTGAATAGAACCGTGAATCAAACCGTGACTCATAGTTTACAACATCCAAAACTGGTCCCAGTTCTTACATGGGTGAAAACTGGATCAAATCAAGACCGAATAGCAATACTTTCCCATTTCTGCCCAACCCTAACACTACCTACATTTTCAAGTATGCATGCCCATCAATGATTGGGATTCTATGATAGGTCTCCAATTAAATTAACTTTTGGAATGAGAAAGGACTCAAGGAAAGCACAGAGATTAAGGGTGTTACAGCGTTGGAAGAAGGGAAGGCACCTGCGCTACAACATCCAGAAGACAACGCTGCCTCTACAATGCTCGGGACAGTTTTTAGTTGTTTGTAACTGTGTTTGTGTTTTATTGGTTAAAAGTAAATTCTGTTGTCATATTGAGAAGTGATGGGAGGTTTATTTAGGGGGGAGGTGTAGGAAAGAAAGTTGATTATGTAAAAGCTAAGTTGGAGTGGAAAATTCTTTTAGGGGAGTTCTCTCTGTCAATGGTTGTTGCTACTTATGGTAGTTTGGATGGTTTAAACCTTATTCTTTCATATGCTGATGGACTAATTATAAATCTCTCATATCATGTGGCCTAGTTAATGTTCTTATTGTTATTTTTATACAATTTGAAACTATAAATATGTGACATTTTCCACTGTTGCACACTAAAGATCTTGTTTTATGGTTAAGGATTTGGAGTTGTACGATGATGGCTTCGTGGTACTAATGGTATTTTATTAACTATATTATATATATATATATAATTTGAAAATAGCTTACCACTAACTCTTATACTTTAAGATTTCAATTATTATACTATTTTTCCTTTTTAAAAAAATCTTTTGATCCTTTAATATATGTTAACAAATTATAATGAACGCACATACGCATTGCACGTGTTAGTATTGGTGGGTTGTAATAAAACGAGATATAGCTTAATATGTATTGACATGTTTAACCTATCAGCAAATTAAGGTCGAGCATTAGAGATCAGCTGAGTTGTTGCAGCTTTTGCTTATCCCTAAGTGAAAATGGGACTAGATTACCATGAATTTTGTAATTGGTTTACCTAGGATGGTGCAAATTTGATGCAGTGTGGGTAGTTATTGATAGATTGACGAAATCTGCACATTTTATTTATGTCAGAATGGATTTCTCTTTGACGAAGCTAAGTAAGTTGTATATCGAGAGCATTGTTCGCCTTCATAGTGTGCCCTCGAACATTGTTTCTGATAGGGATCTAAGATTCAAATTTTGAGCATGGAGTTAAATTTGAGTACAGAACATCATCCTCAGACCGAGGGTTAGTCTGAGCGTATGATCCGTATTTTGGAGGATATGTTGAGATCTTGTATTCTGGATTTTGGAGATGGTTGGGTGAATCACTTGCCTTTAGTGGAGTTTGTTTATAACAACAGCTATCAGACTAGTATCAGAGTTTTGCCATATGAAGCTTTATATGAGAGATCGTGTAGATCACCTTTATGTTCGGCTGAGACGGAGGAGTGTGTGACTTTTGGGACTAATTTGATTCAAGAAACAACTCAGAAAATTCAAGTGATCAAGGAACGACTGAGTACAGTTCAGAGTCGGCAGAAAAGTTATGTAGACCTCTGAAGGAGGTCATTAGAGTTTGAGGCTGATGATTTTGTGTTTTTAAAGGTACGACCTCGTCGAGATATTAGTCGTTTCGGTATGAAAGAGAAGTTAGCCCCAAGACATATAGGTCCTTTTCGGATTACTAAGAGGATTGGTTCAGTGACTTATCGATTAGAATTGCCGCCACAACAATTATGTTCATAACGTCTTCCATGTCTCTATGCTAAGAAAGTACATTTCTGATCATTCGTATGTTATTTCTTGGACAGAAGTATCAATTCAAGAAGATATATCTTATGAAGAAGAACTTGAAAAAATTCTTGGTCTTGAGATAAGAGTTTTGTGTCACCATGACATACCTCTTGTTAAAGTTCAGGGAAAGAACCATAGTGAAAGAGAAGCAACTTGGGAAATTGAATACGATATGATGGCTAAGTGCCCCTGTCTGTTCAATGGTACATTTGAGATTGTTTTAAATTTTGCAGATGAAATTTCCTAAGTGAGAGAGAATATAATAGTTGATAAATTTTTTTTCTTTTTTAAAAGAAGAATTTTATTTTTATTTGAGAAATGGCTTTATTCCCTCCTTGTTTCAGGGGAGCGTTTGATTTCCACTAAGGAAATCACTTCCCCATTTAATAGGAGTCTCTTCTCCATGCCTGTGTCTTTCTCCCTCTCTACCTTACCATTATCTTTCTACAAAACAGCCAACTCCAACTTTTTGGAGGGGCATTTTGAAGGGATCCCGGGCTAAAATCATCATCCTCAATAAGTCTTTTTCTTCTCTACCTCGAAATTCCGATTGTTGCAGAAACTGGAAATTTCTTTGATGTAAAATTTAAAATTTGTAGTGAAAGCTTGGGGAACTATCTTTGTTGGGGGTTAGAATAGGAGAGTAGGCTTCAAGTGGTCGGATTTCCCCATTTTAAGAGACCATTGACAGATGTATAAAAATTGGAATTTTTATTTCTCTTCGATACCTTTGCGTTTAATTGTGTTTTGTTTGGTAATTTCAATCGAGATTATGGAATTGTTGAGTTGATTCTGAACTTTAGTTCATGGGAAAGTCTGTGTTGATGGCTGGTTGGCTAGACAAAGCTCGACGATTATGTCCGGGGGAATTTCTCGGTAAGGGAAGACCAAAACGCAACTTGACAAAGGCTTAAATGCGATGTATGAAGCTACGGCTTCAGTCAGTTGGACGACTGGCCAAGATAGGAAGTCTCAGCCATAGTCAGAATCGTCTGTGACGAGGGACTACAACATATGGTATGAGAGACAACAACATTCGCGAATAAGCCCTGTGTACTAGCCGTGGTTTAATCTAGGTGGAATGCATGCCAAAAAGGATCATGGGCCGCAGACTGGACTATCCAAATTGGGCTGTGGTTCAGCTCCTTTTGCGCTGCAATCCAAATCAATTTTGGGCCTGTTTTAGGCCAGAAATTTGGGTAATTTTTATTCAATTAATTTTGGATTAATTTTATATAATAGTTGAGGATTTTAATATATAAAAATTTAATCAAAAAATTGAACGACTTTATTTTTTAATAGGTACCCTAAAATTAAATTAAAAGTCGTGAGCTCTAAATTGGATTATTTAAATTATTGGGCTTTGGTCAATGTAAGGCCACTTCGAGGTATGAATTTATTTTGATGCTCTACATTGCATATTTTTTATAAAATAAATATTTTGAGACATGTCTCATATAAAAATAATGTGTCCATATTATGACCATCATATTTTTATATTATATTTACTTTTCACTGTGCACATTTTTTAAGCATGCATATTAAAATTATTGGACCAACTCGGTCGTATGAATCAAGTTTGATTGACCCAATTTATGGTCTGTTTTACTTTACACACATTCGACCATGGGAGGATTTGTTTGTTTGTGTTAACTAGAATAATGAGACAGTTGTACGTGTTGTGTCATTGGGAGCAAAACCCCTAAACTTGATCAATGTATTTATGTGGCTTTTGCGATTGCTGAACAACGCTTTGACTTTGTGATACGCCTAGACATGGTGTGCTCGGAGTTTGTGAGTGACTTAATTTTCACTGAGATTTTTATTTAGTATAACAATTACCTATTTTAATTACGACTACATATTAGAGAAATATTTTAAACATGTACCCTTTTATATAAATTTTCCAAAATAAATTTATGAAATATGAATTTTAAGATCATGCATTTTTAAACATTGTTTTAAAAAAAAATATTGATCCCTATTGAGTTTAGTCGACTCACTCTAATGATACATTTCAGGATTTTATCAGTCGAACTTCCAGCTGCCGAATTAGGACTAAATTCACCAGAACTTATTTTATTATTATTATTTTTTTTATAATTTTACTTTGTGAGACTTTAGTGAGGTAAACTTTGTTATGGACAAGTTGTAATTTTCTTTTTTACTTTCTGCACAATTATTTATTTGGGCTTTATTACTATGCTATCTAATATTAATTATTGGACGTGTTAAGCCTACGTTTTTGTTGGGCCCTGACTTGTAATAAATGTTTAAAGCCTTCTGCTACTAACTGATAAATTCAAAGGGAAAAAGAGTTTGACGATTCGGTTCTTTTCGGGCCAGGTTATTTTCCATTCTTTCTCGGGTCCCTTATAGGTCGTGACAGAGTGGGGGGTTCAAAATTCCAGAATTTTGACTAGTAAAACCCAAAAAGCAAAAATCTAAAAATCCACAATATGCCATAACAGAGACAAGAAAATCAAATTCGAAAATAATACCTTCGACCAACCAAAATTGTTCACCGGAAACTCCAA